>PVJX010011201.1:0-54323 GCA_004027295.1 Dolichotis patagonum | reverse complement strand
GGCAGTACAGAGCAGATCAGAACAGGACAACATAGGCAACACAGTACTTTACATTAAGACAACCGGACATCAACAGTAGCTAACACCATATCACTTACTCTGCTATAGTTGAGCATAGTTTCAAATACAATAATATCAAACATAACACAATAGTATAAAGCCATGCATAGAGTGAAAGAATTACAGGGCTTTCTGAACCGAATAACAGAAAATGATCAATGGGTACTATAATATCTCATTTTCAATAAAAAAATTTTGTTTAAACTATCACACATATTTAAATCCCAATAAGACACAATGTGATAGATAGAACCAATGGTAGTAGAACAATAGAAGCATGGTAGGACTTCTAAGAAGGATAATATTAAATCAGCAATAGCTGTCATAATGTTTTCTTCAAAACAGCTGTTCATATCATCACGTATGATATAGTCAAACAAAACAGGATAACACCATTCCAACTGATGATTTAAAACTTTGAAAGACTTTGAAGCTATGAGATGGGGCCTCATGCTTGCCATAAAGTCTTATATACTCTTATCAACTCTCATACTAGGGAGACTATATGGTATTTACCCTTGTGAGTTTGGTTTATTTCACTCAAGAGAATGGTTGAGACCAGGTTTCAAGCTGGTCTTGAAGTCACTTGGTAGCCCAGGCTGGCCTTAAACTTATAGCAAGCCTCTTGCCCTCAGGCTCCTGAGTGCTGGTCTTATAGGTTCATGCTGCCATGCCCATCTCTTAATCTCTTTTCAAGGGGCACACAGCCACACACTCAGCCTGATCCAGGGTATGCATTTGCCACCATTGTCCCACACTCAGAAAATACATTCCCACACTTTCTTATCAGGCCTCTGCTGATAGGCCTGATGTTAGGAAACTAAGATGCTCTTTGGGAGAATAGTAGACCTCCTCATGGCTCATACTACATCACTGCCCTTTGAGATTCAAACCTGGTTATAGGCCTAAAGGCCAGCATGGATGCTGAGTGTGGGACCTGATGACGGTCAGCATTATCGTGCTTGGTAGCACAGGCTGAGTTTCCCCAGGTAAGAGTGGGAAGGCCAACATCACAGGGCGTGTGTGGGATACCTCGGGCCCTGTGAGGAGGGAAATTTCTTCACCTGGCAAGACAATCTCACTAGATTTCAGGAGTTCAGTATCCTCCACCTCATCAGGGTACTTAAAAATATCTCCATCCCATTGCACAGAATCTAATTCTTTCTCTCAGCACCCTCACTTTTACTTCAGATATATTTGAAGGCTGAGCATTAAAGTTATAGTTCATGGTGTAGTCAGGATTTACAAGGAAATAAATTTAATACAGGACACATAATTTATAGGATTATGTTGTATTATTCACTCAACCAGTAAAATACAGAAGAGTGTGGGAAGTCTGTCTGTACACCAGAGACCCAAAGAATCCAGCTAAGGACCTGGAACTCATAGCAATGTCCTCCACAACCCCAGCTGGAGGCCTAGAGCCCACGACAAGGTCTCATGCAAGTCTGTGTTAAGGATCTGCACCGGAAAGGTCCAAAGGTCAGTGGTGAAAGCTAGAAAGTCTGCACCAGCAGGATGAATGATCTGAGCCAGCAGGCTGAGGCAGCTGCCCTGGATCAGGAAGTGATGCTCAAATATGTGTCTGAGCTCTGCCCAGAAGAGCAGCCACCATTCTCCATGACTGACAGGACCCTATGTAGTCTGACAAGGAGAATAGCTGAATTTCTATCAGGAAAACCAGCACAACAAGCTTCTCCAGGAGAATCAGTAACAAACCACCTTTTCTTCCACTTCTGCTTTTATGCTGTTGGCAACAATCCTAAGGTGGGAGTTAACACCCAGGACCACACTGACTAATTTCAGCAAGGTGTCACAGCTGACCATAGATAATTCACTGATATTTATATCAGGGAATACAATTATCAAGACTATTATGGTTTAAAAAGACAAATAAAAGCTATTAGAGTTTCCTTTGGATAAATAGTAACCAAAACCAGTATAGCATTCCTGTTGGGACTAAAGGATTACAGAGCCCCCATACAAGTTGTAAAAGATGCAGGACTGCTGCTTCCCACCACACCTTGTTATATCCTAAATTAATCAAAACGTCGTCATGTCTGTTCTGTAGTGCGTCTTACTAACTAAATTGCTATTTTAAACATCTGTGTTCCCGGAGATATGTAGTAAATTCCTGTTCCCACATCATTTGTGTAAAAAATGACTACCCCAGTGATATGAGATAAGCTGACCTCAAAACTGTGCAACCCTATCTCAAAATATGCTATTTTGAAATTAGCCAAGGCTAACAGAAATGACCAAAAACACTAGGTGTTCTTTAAGATAGGGGAGGGAACATTCCTTGTGGTTTGGGTTTTGTGGTTTTGAGCTTTAAATATGCCACTTGTAGACTGTTTGATATCAGTCTCAAATTGATCCTTATGAGACTTGGTAACTAGGCCTGGAATAAAGTCTTTGCTCCCAAATTCTCTTGCTTCCTCGATATCATTCCGGGGTCCGAGCTATTTCATTTGGGGGCTCGTCGTCCGGGATGGAAGCAAGACCCCCAACTCATTTCTGAACCTCGTGAGGCCGTCAAATAGTAAGTATCTTGGAGGTGTTTGGTGGCTCCACATTTTGTTATTTGAGAGGGGATGCCCTCGCCTTGGGAGAGGGGACGCCCTCACATTGGGGAGTTGGGTCGCTTGCAGCTTGAAGCCCAAATTTGAAATTTGAAATTTGCAGGACTCTTAGTCCGTTTGGGAATTTGCAGGACTCTTAGTCCATTTGGGAATTTGCAGGACTCTTAGTCTGTTTGGGAATTTGCAGGACTCTTAGTCCATTTGGGAATTTGCAGGACTCTTAGTCCATTTGGGGAATCACCTGCCAAGAGCTCACTCCATTGGAAACTGAATTTGTTAACCTCCAATTTGAATTACAACTGAACCTAACAGAGAGCAACGACAGTGCTGCAGCTTGTCTTGTCTTGTTTGTTTTGTCCCTTTGGTCTTGTGTCAAGTGTATTCTCTGCATGTCTTCATTGTGTACTTGTTCTCCATTCGGCCATCCTACCCGGCCCAGGGATTCTCTCCTACAACCACTGCCTCTAACAGGACTCCAATCGGATAAAATGATTCTTATTATTTTTCTCATTTCTTTAGCCTTTTGCCTTTCCATCTCATTATTAGCTCTTATTTTGACAGGACTGAGACACATTTGCTTGCAGTCAACAATGGGACAAGCTGAAAGTAAAATTTCTACTCCTCTCGGGCTTGCTCACTTTAAGGACTTCCAGAGGTGACAAGTGGGTATGAGGAAAAAGTAAAACAGAAAACACTTATTACTTTTGTAACACAGAAATGGCCATTGGGGACTCGAGGGGCTTGGCCCCCTGCGGGGTCTTCTGACATCAGGCTCGCCCAAGCAGTATGGCGGTATGTCTTTGAACCTCCAGCCCATCCTGACCAAATTGTGTATATTCAGATTTAGATAGATATTATCTATGATGACCTCCCCTGGATAAAGCCCTCTCACGAAGGGGTTATTGCTACTCTCAAGCCAAAAAAGAAACCAAAAAAGCTGACTGCTCCTCCAATTCTCTCTGCAGATGAGTCTTTTGATCCCCTGGAGCCGCTCACCCTGCCTCCCCCTTATCCTCCTCCCCTACCTGACTCACCTCCCCTACCCTCACCGGACTCGACCACCCCTCCTCCACCACCCAGTCCCATCCATACCTGATGCCACCTGCGTGGGGAAGGGCTTTTGGACCGCTCAGAAACAGCAGCTGTATGCCCTCTTCATAGGTCCCTGGTCGCAATGGGGAGTCAATGTTTGTTTATGCCCCTTTTTCATTTTCTGATCTCTACAATTGGAAGGCCCAAAACCCCCCTTTCTCCAAAGACCCTGAAACTCTGATTAATCTTTTGGAGTCTGTATTTTTTTACCCATCAGCCCACTTGGGAAGACTGCCAGCAGATCCTACCTAGTCTCCTCACAGCAGAGGAGCACATGCCTGTTATCGGGCTAGGGCGGAAGGGAGTAATTGTGAGAGATGGGATGCCTTCCTTAGATCCAGAAAGGATCAAACGATTGTTCCCCTCCTCATGTCCTAATTGGGATCCAAACACAGGCAGAGGTAAGAAGGCTTTAAATGATTATCACCTGAGGCTCCTGGACGCCCTCGGGGCAGCAACTAGAAATCTTACGAATTTGTACTGAGTGACCGAGGTAAGACAATTGGCTGATGAATCTCCTGCTATGTTTTTAGAACACCTCCTAGAGGCTTATCAGCTGTATATACCCATTGATCCGATGGCACCAAAAAATAAGCTGGCAATTAACATTGCTTTTGCATCCCAATTGGCCCTTGATGTTAGGTGAAAATTACAGAAACTTGAGGGATTGGAGGGAATGCCGCTCATCCAGTTAACTGAGGTAGGACAGAAGGTTTTTGAGAGCCTAGGAAACTTACAGGAATCCACAAATAGAAAGATGACTAAAGTGTTGGAATTGTTTTGTGAAGAAGGAGAGAGTAAGTCGATTATAAGGGATCAGAGAAACTCAGGAGAGCAATGCCCTCCTCAGGATGAAAAACAATGTGCCTATTGCAAGGAGATGGGATATTGGAAAGAGAATTGCCCTAAGCTGAAAGCTAAATTAGAGAGAGATGCTAAGATTTAGGGTATAAACTACAAGAAGGAAAAAGACTGTTATCTAAAGAAAGGATTCAGGCTATACTCCAAATCCCAACCCCAGAGACTAAAAACAGATCCATCCATGAGTTTCTGGGAGCTATGGGATATTGTAGGTTGTGGATTCTAAATTTCACTGATATGGCCCAGACTCTTTATGCTGCCTTGACAGGGGAAACCCAAAGTCCCCTCAAGTGGACCGAGGAATGTGAACGGGCTTTCCAACAATTAAAAAAGGCCCTGACTGAAACACCTGCCCTAGGGCTCCCTGATGTAACTAATCCTTTTACTCTGTTTGTTGATGAACTCAGAGATGTTGCAAAGGGAGTCCTCACACAAGATCTTGGGCCCTGGAAGAGGCCTGTAGCTTACCTCTCAAAAAGACTTGACCTGGTAACAGGAGGGTGGCCTCCCTGCTTGAGGATTCTAGCAGCTGTCGCTACCACACTCAAGGAAGCTAAGAAACTTACCTTTAGGCAAAAGATTTCTATAGTGACTTCTCACAGTCTAGAGACTCTCATTAAAGCTCCTCCTGAGCCATGGCTGTCAAACGCCAGGATATTACATTACCAGACTTTGATTTTAGATCCAGAATCAGTGGTTTTCAGGACCTCAGTGGCCCTAAACCCTGCCACCCTCATGCCTGATGATGACCAAGAAACACCGATAAACCCCATCCATGACTGTGTTGACCTGCTTGAAAAACAACAGAACTTGAGGAGTAACCTCACGGACCAGCCCCTGGACAACGCTGAAAATTACTTCTCTGACTGGAGCAGCTACATATGTGATGGTAAATGGGTGGCAGGGGCAATGGTGACCACAGAAAATAAAGTATAATAGGCCAAGAAATTAGAGCCGGGCACTTCAGCCCAAAAGGCTGAGCTTATTGCACTGACTGAGGCCCTGAAACTAGCTGTCAAAAAAAGGGCTAACATTTATACTGACAGTAGGTATGCCTTTGCCACTGTTCATGTTCATGGAGCCATTTACCAGGAGCAAGGCCTTCTGACCTCGGCGGGCACTAAGATAAAAAATGTCCCTCAGATTCTAGACTTGTTGGCAGCCATCTGGTTACCCCAGTGAGTGTCAGTCATCCACTGCCGGGCACACCAGATCAGTGACGATCCAGTCATCAAGGGAAATAACCTAGCAGATCAGGCTGCCAAAGAAATAGCTACATCAGAGGGGACCCATGAGATGGCCACTGCTTTACTTCTAATACCCCCTACTCTGTCAGAGCCAATATATATGAAAAAGGACTTACAGCTTGCTTTCCAGCTAAAGGCAAAACCCCTTGTCCCAGGGGGATGGTATCAATTGCCTGACAAGCGAGTCCTCCTACCAGAAGCCCTGGGACTTGAACTTCTTAAACAGACACATCAAGCCACACATCTAGGGGGAACCAAGCTTGGGGAATTATATAGAAACTGATTTTTCATCCAGAAACTCTCAAAAATTGCAGCATCTTTAAGTTCTAGGTGCCCTGAGTGCTTGCTGGTAAACTCCAAGCCTAGTCGAGCCATCGAGAACATCCGACACTGTGGCAGCACACCAGGAGAACATTGGAAGACGGACTTTACCAACATGAAAAAAACCTGGTCTACAAGGACACCGCTACCTCTTAGTATTAATAGACACCTTTACAGGCTGGGTGGAGGCTTTCCCCACAAAATATGAATCAGCTTTGATAGTGACTAAGAAACTATTATATGAGATTATTCCTAGATTTGGCCTCCCATTATCTTTGGGGTCTGATAACGGCCTGTCTTTTATAGCCCAAATCACCCAAAAATTAGCTCAGGCTCTTAAAATCAGTTGAAAACTTCATTGTGCCTATTGGCCTCAAAGTTCAGGAAAGTTAGAGCAAATGAATCGCACTTTAAAGGACACATTTTCTAAACTGCTTCTAGAAACAGGCGATAATTGGGTAAGCCTCCTTCCCTTTGTTCTTTTAAGGACTAGGTGCACACCATATATATCAGGCATCTCTCCTTTTGAAACAATGTTTGGGAGACCTCCTCCACTTATCCCAAAGTTAAGGGATGACAAATTAGCTGAAATCACTAACCATGATCTTGTCAAGTCTCTTCAGGCACTCCAGCCGGTTTTGACTGCAATCCACCTGCTATTCAAGCAGAAACATCCAGCTCCCACTGTAAAAGACACGCTGCCACCCTCCATCAAACCAGGAGCTACAATCCTGATATGACAACACCATCGAGACTCTCTCAAGCCTCGTTGGGAAGGACCCTACACCGTGGTACTCAGCACTCTGACCTCAGTGAAAGTGGCCAGCAAGACTCCATGGATTCATCACTCCCAAGTTAAGGTTCTGGACACCCAAAAAGACCAACCTTCTCAGGACAAATGGACTGTACAACCAACTGGTAACCCTCTAAAGTTTAAGTTGACTAAGTGTACCTAAAATTGTGATAATTAACTGTGCCTAATCAATTCCATCATGAAAATTATAATTATGGTGTGGTTAACAATACTACCACTATGTGGGAGAGGAGGATTTGGGCCTCCAGCTGATACAAAAAAATGCTGTTAAGACAGCTATATGGAAGCCCCTGTGATTGCAAAGAGGGATGGCTCCAAAAAAAAATAAAAGAAGGGCAATGGAACAGGTAGATTGTGGAGACAGATTCGCACGCCTTGTAGCTTTCACAGATATCTCCACAGGGGGATTACGTCAAGGTTGGAAATGTGAAAATATGCCTCACATAATACCCAAGGTAAATGGGCAGCCAGGACCATGTCCTAAAGAGTGCATAATTTACTATAGTAAAATACATGTGTCCTGCTATGACTTAGTACAGAAATGTAAAGGGACAGACAACAACATTTATTTTCCCACTATCCTGTGAAAATTTAAAACAGCTGTTGCAGGAAGTGATTGGTCAATTAACCTCCAAGTTCTTGGTAATAATAAATATATGCAGGCTGGCTGCCAGGGCTCCATAAATAAACCTGTATGCTGGAGAAAAATTGCTCCCATCCATGTATCTGATGGGGGTGGACCACAGGATATAATCAGGGAACATACGGTAAAAAAAGAGTTGAACAAATTGTAGACATGATGTATCCTCAGATTCATTGTCACCCTTTAGCATTGCCAAAATCACAAGGTGTTAACTTAGATGATCAGACATCAGCCATTTTAGAAGCTACTTTAAAAGCCTTAAATGCCTCCAACCCGACTTTAGCTGAGGATTTCTGGCTATGCATGGCCCAAGGCACTCCCATGCCTCTCGCCATCCCTTCAAATTATTCCTCACCATTACCTGAGAGGTTATATCAACTAAATTGCAATGCCAGTCTACCTTTTAGAGTACAACCTGTTGGTTTCAAAAGATCCCATTGCTTGTGGGGAATTTCCCAAAAAGGTGCCTTTGACCTGGTTGTTGGTTTCATTATCTTTGCCAACTATAGCAGTATAACCAATTGGACCACCCCCCTTTTCCCCACTAAGGGACAGATATTCATTTGTGGAGGAAATCTAGCCTTTACATACCTACCAGCCAATTGGTCAGGGATATGTGTGACAGCTATTCTGTTACCTGACATAGAGGTGATACCTGGAGATGAGCCAGTTCCTACTCCTAGCTTCGAGTATGCTTCGGGTTGTCCCAAACGAGCGGTAATGTTTATCCCTTTGTTGGCAGGACTAAAAATAGGTGCATTGACTACAGGAAAAATAGGGATTAAAAATTGCCTTACATACTCAGACAAAACTATCTAACCAGATAATACATGATATTGGGGCTTTATCTAGCACAATCCAAGATGTCCAAGACCAATTAGACTCCCTTGCTGAGGTGGTCCTCCAAAACAGAAGAGGACTAAATCTGCTTACAGCCGAGCAAGGGGGAATCTGCTTAGCTCTACAAGAGAGCTATTGCTTCTACACAAACAAGTCTGGCATTGTCCATGATAAGATTAAAAACTTCCAAAAAGATTTAAAAAAATGTAAAAAAAGCTCTTTAACAGTCCCTTGTAGAGTGCTTGGCATGGTATTTTACCTTATCTCCTCCCCTTGCTACAAGCTGCTAGGTTAATGATGCTTCGATATCAAGGATATAAATGTTACTGAGACCCCAAACTGGTTAAGGCCAAGGATTTGGCCTAGTCACAACATCAGAGGGGAATGTTATATCCTAAATTAATCAAAGCGTCGCCATGTCTGTTCTGTAGTGTGTCTTACTAACTAAATTGCTATTTTAAACATCTGTGTTCCTGGAGATACGTAGTAAATTCCTGTTCCCATGTCATTTGTGTAAAAAATGACTACCCCAGTGATATGAGATAAGCTGACCTCAAAACTGTGCAACCCTATCTCAAAATATGCTATTTTGAAATTATCCAAGGCTAACGGAAATGACCAAAAACACTAGGTATTCTTTAAGATAGGGGAAGGAACATTCCCTGTTTTGTGGTTTTGTGGTTTTGAGCTTTAAATATGCCACTTGTAGACTGTTCGATATCAGTCTCGAATTGATCCTTATGGACTGGGTAACCAGGCCTGGAATAAAGTCTTTGCTCCCAAATTCTCTTGCTTCCTCGATTTCATTCCAGGGTCCGAGCTATCTCAACCTCTATTTCAATCTATTTGACCTGTGCAGAAGATAGATTGGTCTTGGAGAATGGTAATGAATGATCATAAAATCAATCAATCAATCAATCAATCAAGTACCTCAATTGCATTTTCTGAGCAGATGTGGTTTCTTTGATGATGAGATTGGTCATGGTTTTTTGATCTCTTCATAAGTGGGATGGAGCTAATGATGTGACACATGTGTTCTTCTCCATATCAGCCATAGGTACAAGGGAAGAATCAGCTTTCAATGGCGAGATCAGCAGTCTAAGACCTGCAATGTCCTGCCTCAGGGCTATATTAACTCTCCATTCCTGGGCCACAACTGGCTCCTCAAGGATCTTGATCACCTTTCTCTCCCACAAGGTGTCCCTCTGGTCTCTTTCACTGATAATATCATGTCATTTGCACTAAGTGAGCCCAATGTGGGAACCACTCTGGACTTGGCAGTAGAGCATGTGCAAGCCTCTTAATGGGACATAAATCCAACTAAAATTCAAGGCCACTGCACCTCAGTGAAACTTCTAGGAGTCCAGTGGGACATTCGTAGTTATCCTCTCTAAGTTGAAATATAAATTGTCCCATCTGACTCATGGTAAAACCAGATGCGTAAAGCAGAGTGAGCCTAGTTGGATTTGGAAACCAACACAACCTCACGTAAGGGTTTTGCTCTAGCAGTTTACTAAATGATTCAGAAAGGTGCTACTTGGAGAGTGGCCCAGGAGGAGAACAAGCTCTTCAAGAGACCCATGCTTCTGTGTAGACTGTCCTGAAACTGGGTCATGTGATCTGGCAGATTTAATGGAATTTGGGGTATCAGTGACAGCTAGGGATGTTGTTTGGTGTGTCAGGCAGGGCACTGCAAGTAATTAACAGCAGAGACCTTTACAATTTTGGAGGAAGTTTCAGTCATCACCTGAAGATAACCACTCTCCATTTGAGAGGCTGCTCTTCTTCTGCTACTAGACTTAGTGGATACTGAAAGCTTGAACAAGGGACACCAGGATACCTTGTGATCTAAGCTGCCCATCATGACCTCGGTGTCACTTATCCACTAGGTCATACAGTTGGAAATGTACAGCAACAGCTCATCATGAAATGGAAGAGGTGCACACATGATCAAGGCAGGGCAGCACCACTGGGCACAAGCAAGGCAGGTGAAGAAGCTGTCCAAATGCCCAGGGGCTCCTACCCCTACTGTGTAACCTTAGTTTAGCAACATGCACCTATGGCCTCCTGGCAGGCAGCTTATGATCAGCTGCCAAGGGAAAGAACAGTGTGACTTGGTTTACAGGGAATTCTGTGTATTTTTCAGGCCCCACACACACATAGACAGCTGCAGAATCTCAGTCTTCTTTCAGGAGGTCTCTGATATCTAGTAGTGAAAAGAAATCATCATAATAGACATAACTTTGGCCAGTTCCTGTGGTAATACATTTTGCCTGGAAAAAACATGGACAGATTTGTGACGCTATGCTGATTCCTTGGCTGTGGTCAGTGGTTTCCATAGAGAGTTCAAGGAGAGCCTGAACTGCATAGTGATACCCTGTCTCACAAACCAAATCAACCTTCTGCTCCTCCTGTCTCCTCATCCTCCTCGTCCTCCTCCTCTTCTTCATCATCATGATCATCATTTGACTAGGACGACTTGTTCTGTGGAAAGCAGTTAATTTTTTTCAGCCACCCTTTCACTGCCCAATTGAAGCATAAACATAGTTTCTATGATAGCAGGCATGGTGTTCATCAGTATTAGACACATTTTGGAAACATTGCCTTGAAAAATTTTTTTGTTTGTTCCGTGGTCACCTTAAATTCAGCTAAATTTTCTGTATGCTGAAAATTCCTGAAGCTTTTTTTTTTTTTTTTTTTTGGTACCGGGGATTGAACTCACAACTTCACACTTGCCAGGCAGGCACTTAAGCCACTGAGCTAAACCCCCAGCCCAGAATGAGGCAGGCATGAGAGTTGTTCTTTTTTGGCACTGGGAATTGAACTTAGGACCCCGTGCTTTTCAGGCAGGCATCGTGCCACTGAGCTATGTCCCCCGCACTTCCTGAAGCATTTGTATTGCTTTTGTGAGCTCTTATGTTGATTTTGTTGGGTTTTGTTTGTTTGTTTGTTTTGTATTGATTTTGTTTTGTTATTTGCTTGGTCATCTGGACAGCTTGGATCCCCTCAGGCAGGTGTGCTCACGACATTGGAAATGTGTACCAGCAGATATTTTCTGGCATTGTTCTTCCTGATTTGCCTGCATAGCAAGTAAAGATTTTTAAAACTTCTATAACTTCAAGTTGTTTCTTAGAAAGTTTAAATTCTAATCTTCTGTAGTTGTTAAGTTCACCTGCTTCTTGGAGTCAAAGATAGAGTGGTCCTTACTGATAGTAATCATGTTAGTTACAGGTATAGCTGGCTGTCTTACATCTATTGGCTCAAGTTGTATTATCTGATTTTGAAGATGCAAAGTCTCCTCTGTATGACCTGAAGGTACAGAATGTAGGGTATCTGACCATGAATGATGGCCAGTGCTGCCTGTGGGTCTTCTGCCATCCCATCTAAGGCTCAGGAAAATAACTGCTAACAAAGCTCTTCAGGTCTCAGTAGGGTTCGCCTGTCAGCTGGCCTTGTCCTATCAGTGCACACCTGGTATCACAGCACAGTTTGGGGGTCCCTTCTGGGAGTCCAAAGTTCTCTGGAGCCACTTTGCCCCAACTTCTCTGAGGTGCAACAGCTGCAGAAAGGTTTCTTTTCCTCTCATCATCACAGTCTTGTTGGGAGCCTCAAAAGAGATTTAGGTACATGGCTAAGTATCCATCAGAGCATCACAAATGTTATAGAAGTCCCGCTTTTTAAAAGATGACAAAGTTTCAGATATATCAAAGAAGGGAAAAATCCAGAAAAGTTGACAAAATAATTGGGCTCAGAGCAAGGTTGGGTCAGGTAAAAAGGATTAAAGATTAAAAAATAAGACACACTCAGGAGCGGGGGGGGCTGGTGTGAAGAGCAACAATGACTCCTCAAGCTGCTCTTGTTTCAAAGTGAGGTGAAGAACACTTTATTACAGGTTGGTGTAGGGGTCACTGAAGAGCAGAATGCAGCTGCTCAAAGCAGTGAGGCACAGAGTGGCCTTTTGTAGATGCAGTGACAGCACGTGTTACATGAAAATGCTTTGCAGGGCTGGTTTGATTCTTCCCAAATCCGTATGTGCTTTTAACCAGGGTGTGCTCCCTTGTAATTTGTCTCCCCTGGCCATGATTCATGGGCCCAGGAATCAAGTGATGGGACTGGGGAAGGTACCAATTACAGCTACTATGAGTGACCTGCAAGCAAAATTTCTTCTTCCTGTACCTATAAATATGTGCACTGCTGGCCTAGATGTCTTAGTTTCAAAGAAGTGGGGAGGCTTGCACCATGCAACACCATAATGATTTTACAGATCTGGAAGCTGGGGATTTGCACTGGTTGTTTTGGGCTACCCCTGCCTCTAAGGAAAGAAGCTAAAAAGGAGTGGTAGAGTGCCAGGGGTGATCAATCTATGCTATTCAAGGGAAATTGGACTGTTACTCCACAGTACAGCAAAGAAAAAACCTATGTGGAGTGCAATAGTTCCCTTAGGGCATTTCCTTACTCAACCTTTATATTAAAGTCAATGAGAAACTACCAGCAGGGGGCGCTAGGGACCCACCGATCAGAGGCCAGGGCCCAGGAGCAGATGTAGAACAGGAAACTGGGGACTGAGGGCTTCCTGTTGGCCTCTGGGGTTTGCCCTGTGTGTTAAAGTCACATAACCGGAGACCCAAAATACACAGGCTCCAGATGACTTAGGAAGTATTCAGGATACAGTACAGTTATATATATATTTGTTTTGTTTTTTCCTTAGTCTCTTTCATATGACTTTTCTTAAATTACCAGTAAAACACAAAGTTCATTTTGAGAATCTAAGTTTGTTATCTACATCTACACCGTCGAGTACAGTGAGATATCAGGAAGAGGCACTACAGACTATTCAAGTTTTTTTTTTTATTAAAGGACACGAGAAGATGTTATTAGAGCTAGATACAGGATGCACTCAAGAGTAGAGTGCAGGTGCCCATAGAAACAAGCCACTGGAACGGCCAGTTGAAGATGCAGTTACAGCACCAATCAAAACAGAAATACCTTGCAGGGCTGTTTTGAAACCTCTTCAGAACATCCTATGTGCTTTAAACCAGGGTGCACTCTATGGTAATTTGTATCCCATTCCCACAATTCATGGGTCCAGAAATCAACAAATGATGGTGGGGCACAATTAAATTATTAGTAATGACATATAAAATAAGTAATTTAAACCATGTGTGGTGCCTCATGCCTGTAATTCCAGCATTCGGTAGGCTGAGGCAGGAAGATTGTTCGGAGTTCAAGACCAGCCTGGGCTACAACCTGAGCTCAAGTTGAGGACAAACTGCATAGAAAGACTCTGTGTTAAAAAAAAAACCACACACACACACACAGACACACACACAACCAAAAATCTAACAGAAGTGTTACAGCAAGTTAAAATCAAACAGGAGCCTCTGCCTTGCTCCTGCTCCCTGTCAGATAAACACTGCTGAATTCAGCCATGCTTGACTGTCGGGGTCCAGGTGCTTTTCTTCTGATACTGTATAGGGTCAATTTGATTATTCTAGATGATATTTCCCTCAATGAAAAAAATATATTGCTCCTAACTGGCTTCAAGTAATTCAGTTGGGGTGAAGTAACCCAATCAAAGATACTTTTTCACTCTGCTTGCTCCACTTGATCCCTCTCTCGTCATTTCCAGGATGGTCCTATGTTACGGTAAAAAATTCCTTTTAAGCAAATGTGTGCAGAGTTAGCTTATCTGACAACATATGACTGAATTCCATCCATGTAACCAAATCATGCAATGCCTTGTACTTCCTGCTTGCAAAGTGTAGTTAAACTGACCCAAAAACTGCCTCAGTGCTGATGATTTGGATCTGAGGTTCCCATAAGTCTGCCAGCACAGTAAAATGTTGCCTTCTAGATTCCTCAGTGCAAAGAGTCTTCCATTCATTTTGATACTGGTTTTCCTGTAACAGTTGATCTGGGAAAGGTACCAGTCACTATTATCCCTGGTGAACTACAAGCAACGTTTCTGCTTCATGTTCCCACAAACATGTGCTCTGCTGGCCTAGATGTCACAGTTCTGAAAGAGAGGGGAGGCTTGCACCACACAGCACAATGATTTCATAGAGCTGGAAGCTGAGGATTTATGCTGGTCATTTTTGTCTCCTCATGCCTCTGAGGAAATAACCTAAAAGTGAAGTGGTAGTATGGTAGGCGTGCCTGATTTAGACTATCAAGTGTAAATAGGACTCTTACTCCACAGATAGAAAAGAAGTAAAATAGTTAGAGTGCAGAAGGCACCTTCTGGCATCTCCTTACTATGCCTTGTTCTTAAGGTCACGCTGCTGGTTGAGCTTTTAGAACTTGTCCTTGAACACAGTCCATGGTTTCCCATCCACAGCACCTCAGAATTAGAAATACAGAGTAAATTTGGGACAAATATGAGGAGAACTCAAGGGAAATAAAAAGGTGTCTGCAGCCAGCTCGCTGACATGGGGGCTATTGAAGCCACTCTGATCAATATGAGTCAGGATGGGGGGGTGATAATCCCTTTGTGGAGCCTGTGTCTCCTCAGCCTCATGCTCAATGCTTTCTCGTGATGGCCTACTTCCCACCATTGCTATGCCCACTTCCTGCAGCTCATATGGTGCTCTCTGAATTCCTAAAGGAAGCAGCCCTTCAGGGAAAATATCAACTTGTCCAGTGCAAATTCAAAATGGGTCAGAAGAGAGGTAAACTTTTGTGAGGTGATGATCTTCATATTATCAGGACCACCGTTCCTTGTGGGGTATATGAAAGCTTGCTATTACAGTCTATGCCATTACCTTGGAGACGAGCTGATTCACCAGAGAAATCCATGGGTCTTGGACACCTCATAACCTCTTGAATTTTTTTTGTCTTTTTGAGACAGAGTCTCACTATGCAGTTCAGGCGGCCTTGACCTCACTTTGTAGCCCAGGATGGTCTCAAACATACACGGATCCTCCTGCACAGCCTCTCAAGTACAGGGATTAGAGTCCTGCACCACCACATCTGGATTGTTGCCATTTTAAACTGTTATTCATTTTACTTTTCTAAGGTCATTAATCTTGAATCAATTCTACACTCAGGTACCATTTTTTCTGATAGCCCTGACCAGACTAAGAGGTATCATAATAACAGGTTTCCTTCAGCCAAAGAGGCAAAGATTTTCTTCCACTACAAGGCAGAGTTAGGTGCTATTATCCTAGTTTTACAAACAACATGCAATGGATGAGGAATCCAATTTAAAACAATTATTGTGCATTGTAAATTCTTGAACTACTACCTTGAACATTTCTCTGCTTTCTGCTTGTATTCATATAAGAACACTGATTCAAGCTTACTGGGATGTCTACTGGCAGACAGTCAAATATAAAATGTAACATTATAAGACTATGCAATTTGTCTAAGCCATATATTTCAGAAAATGTTGATACTAAGTGTGATGGAGAAAAATATACAAAAGAGTCTTTAAGCATAAGAATATACTTTTAATATGAGAGGATTTTCTATGATAAAAGATGTGCAGGCTTCAGGTCTAAAAACTTGATTGATTATGAAAATGTGAGTTTTCAGGGTCATGGTTACAGGAGGAAGGGCAGAATTTCTGTGTGCCTTGAGGAGTCCCAGCATTTCTAGACAGCAGCAGAGTCCTGATTTTACAAAGCCAGGAATGGGCTGAGGTGGAGATGCATGGGCTCCCTTAGTCTTGCCCAGATCAGGACAACACAGGGCTCTATAATACAAGGCCCTGATGTTGTCCATGAAGATCACATGCAAGAGTGAAACAGTAATTTTTCAAAAGGCAGTCATGGAGAGGAGCATAGTGTTTGCACCAAGAAGAAAGAAAGTTTAGTTATTTTTTGAAACATTTTCCTCCATCTCCAGTAAGAGCCCCACAGACACATAGTTCTCTGCCCCTCTACAAACCCTCCCATGGAAAAGCCGACATTAGTAAATGCAGTAGCAGGTCAGAAAGAGACCTGGACAGAAATATTCTAATGTTAAAGATTCCCACATAAACTGTGCTCAAAATTAACAAATGCTTCTCCATGTTCAATTTCACTTTGTGTGGAAGTGTGAATACTATAGAAGATGTAGAAAAGTATCTCATTGTCAGAAATCAGCTCTGATCATCCTGTGAAAATCCCTCTCCCTGGAAAGCACTAAAGCACACTGCCCTGGGTCCCACCCTTATACCCTCAGGGCCTCCCCCATGCAAAGCAGCCCCAGGCTCAGGGTGAAAAGCCAGTTCTGGCTGAGCAGCTCCAGTCTCCTCCCACAGGAGCCTTCACTGAGCATGGAGTTCTTGGCTCTGCTCCTCTGCCTGGTGGTGGCTCCCTGCTGTGAGTGTCTGTGAGGTTTAGGAGACGGACCTGGGCACAGGGAGCTGGGTGGGCTTGACTGACGGTTTTGCTTCTTGTCTCAGGTGTCCTGTCCCAGTTGCAGCTGCAGGAGTCAGGACCTGGCCTGGTGAAGCCTTCAGAGACCCTGTCCCTCACCTGCACAGTCTCTGGATTCTCTTTAACCAGTTATGGTATACACTGGGTCCGTCAGGCTCCAGGGAAGGGGCTGGAGTGGATTGGTATAATATGGAGTGATGGAAGCACAAATTACAACTCAGCCCTTCAGTCTCGAGTGGCAATCAGCAAGGACTCTTCCAAGAGCCAAGTCTCACTCACACTGAGCAGCCTGACCCCTGAGGACACGGCCATGTATTACTGCGCGAGAGACACAGTGAGTGGCCATCTGTGTGAACCCAGACAAAAACCTCCCTGCAGGAGCGTTCAGGACGGCAGGGGGCGCTCTAGACACACTGAGCTCTTGTGAGGCTTAGGACCAGGTGCAGGTTCCTGGGCCTGCAGTTATGTTAGAGTCTGTGGTTTTCCCCTCCTTCAGTGACTTTGCTAAAGACACTCTGCAGTGGTGGCTTCTAAATTTTTAATTTTAGTTCTTTTCCTTGGTACGTATTCGCAGCGCAGGTAGTTTACAATCATCTTGGGGAGTGTGTGCAAACATATAATACGGCTTGATTCTCTTTTAAATCTCCTTCCTCTTTTCTTCTGCCTCTGTTCCTTCTCTTCTCAATCTCCTTTCCCCAGTTTTATTAATGTTGATAATACTGATTTTATCTCACATGTGTGATGCACAATGCTTACACTCACTTAGGTTATTCGACTGACAGGAAGTTATATCTGTGTTCTACATCATTCCCTTCTCTTCTCCTTTTCTCACATAGGTTGTGTCAGACTCCTTCGCATTTGAAAAGATATACTCATTTATCTCCTTATAGGCTTCCTTTTCTGTTCTCTGTTTGCACTTTTCCTTACTCAAGTAAGAAGTCCTATATGTTATTTAAGGTTCAGAGTCTGATTTCTTTTTCTTGACATTGGACTTTCAAGGTTCACACATTTTCCCACATGTATCTCAAATTTGCCCTTCTTTGTAAGTGAGTAGCATTCCAAGTACAGACAGCATATGCATCATCTGTTACTGGACACACAGCATTGAAAACCAGACACAAACCTTCCTTCAGGGGCATCCATGACCATCAGAGGTTGAGGAGAATCCCTAGAGCACAGAAAAGGTCCCAAGAGCAGGTGCAGAGGATAAAGCTGGGGAGCAAGTGATTCCTGTCAGCCTTTGTGGTTCTCTCTGTCCTACATAACATATCCTGAGGGACCCTGCAGCACAGAGTGCTGTGAGTGACTGATGAAGTAAGTAGGTTACAAGCAATGAGTCTCTCAAATTTAATTACATAAATATATAGTTACATAATTACTGCATTGCTGGAGTCTGTATTTCCAAGACTTTAGCAACGAGTTGAAGTTGCAAAATACCCTGCCAAATTTTTCAGTGTGAATTTTCCAGCAGGTTATCCATTTTTGTTTTCTCAAACAGTTTCTCTTTCTCTTGCCACTTCTTCAGATACCATTCAATCCCCTTCTCACTGGGCACCTCCCCCTCAGGAACCAAATCTAGAAGCTCCTCCAAGTAATCCTAATTCATGGTTAGAGTGGTATTGTTGTTCAGCTCAACCAGTCAGCTCACAGGAAGGGTGAATTGGCTTCTTGTTGTTCTTGTTACTCCTCCCTGGCCCAGCATGGTTTGCACTAGGTCACAGGAAGGGTGATTTTGGATTGTTCTCCTCCCAGGACCTGCATGGCTTGTGCCAGGTCATGCGAAGGGCAAATTTCTTTCTTTTCCTGCTTGTTACTCCTCCCAGGCACAGCATGGCTTCAAAAGTGTTCTTGCCTTTAATAAAATAAATCATTTAACAGATGTAGGGTGAAATGAAGTGCATGAAACTCTTTCAAGTGCAACATCACACACAACATTGCAGGAAACTATCTTTATTTGTCTCAGGAGTACACTCAAAAACATTAGCAACATTTTAAAACATTAAACAAGAAGACAACTTATATAATCATTCAATTTTGTTAACAACTGTTATGTTTCTACATGATTGTGAATTACTCTACATGTTCGACAGTCCAGTATTAAAGACATCATATTACAGTGATACGTACAATAGACAAAATATGGAAGTGACCTATCTATACTCATGAAGGATAAATTAAGACAGAAAATGCAGTAATATACAAAATAGAGGTAAGTTTGAGATATTTTTAGGAAAATAGTGGATCTTGAGAAAATAAGAGCAAACTAATTCAGACAAAGAAAGTTAAATATCACATAGTATGTCTAAAATAAGAGAAACACATTAGAAACAATTTAAAGAACAAATAAGCATGTTAAGGAACAGAAAAGTGAAGAATTCTACAGAAAGGTGAAGAATTCTGGTGTGGAGGGAACGACAGAGGGAAGATGTGACACATAACAATCACATACCACAAACATATAGAGATAAGAAATTTATAAAGAATATTTGATAAGAATAATTGATAAAAGAAATGTGGAAAACTTTTCAGGTGAAAATGATAGAGTAGAATATTGGGAAGAAAAGAAAGAATCATCTGTGGCACAGAATGGAAAACAAGGGTGTTTACAAACCAGTATATGGTAAATGCAACTGGAAATGCCACTATGTCCATATATAGGGGACAAAATTTTAAATTAGAATTGTGATACATTGAAGGCTGGCATCAGAGCACAAACTGAAGCCATACATACAAGTCACGTGCTTGGCATAAACATAAGAGAAACCATGCTTCCTAAAAAAATAAATAAATAATTTAAAAAAGGAAAATTTATAAGAAGCCACAATACAACCCTAAAATATAAAAATACTGTAGCTGTCTATAAAAACTATATAAAGATAAAATACAGCCAAGTTCCAGACTAATTGAAAAATTCATAACATGCATATGTGAGAGGTGAATTTCTTCAAAGTATACAGAAAATATCATAGATTCTACAAATTAAAGCTACAAATGCAATGATAAAATGAGTGAAAAAAATCTCAACACAGTTTTAAGAAAATGAAAGATAGGAAAGGGAAATAAGAATTGAACATCATGTACTATTATTAGTTATCATCAGGAAAATTAAACTTAATCAAAAGAGATTACATAGAAGAAGGCAGCTTAAAAGAAGGATGAAAAATCACAACAAAGTGGGAAAGTGAACAGCTAATGAGGATAAATATAATCTAAGTATGTTTATGCATTTTTTCTGGTATGAGTGTGTGATTGTATTTTTTTTAAAATTTTATTTAAAAAGAAAAAAACCCAACCAAACAAAACAGAAAAAAGGGTAGCAACAATACAGAATTCAAAAGGAAAAAAATAAAAGAACGAAAAAACCCACTAAGAAATCATTACTTGATAAATTACATACTGCCGTCTTGGAAATAGTTGTTCAAGTTACAAAATTAAAGCATACAAACTAAACATTCAAACAGTGAGACTGTTAACAGTTCTGCTCAAAAATCTAACAAAAACAGTAATATGGACATTTATCTTACACACTTAACATACATGCAGTTATATCCTTTAGAGCACTTTCTTTTGTTTATACATGTTTAATGATGCAAAATGAAACCCACTATATTATACTCACTGTATTATACATCAAACTCTAATAAATCACTGTATTATATATGAAACTCTAATAACAAATTGAACATGTTTAACTAACAGCTCCTAAATGTTACAATGGGTGAAAGAAAAAAAAAAAGCAAAGTTAAGTGTTAGTGAGGATACCAAGCATCGTTGTGTCTTACTTATTCCTGAGAAAATGTAAGCACTGTGACGATTCTGAAATCCATCTCACCTGTTCTTTTACAGTAAAAATGAGCCTCAGCATATAATTCCACCGCAGTTCCGGAGTGAAGGCAGGTGACAGGAGGACAGTGTCACCGATAATCTGTGAACTGCTTCCAGTTTAATTTCCTAGTGACGTATCACAGCGTGACCTCTTTCCTAGGTGGCTGAAGCTCATCTCTGCTTTTAGGACACAGGCTTCAGCTCTAGATTTCATATTTTTATTTGCTTTGTAACTTCAGTTGCTTGATTGATTCAAGACACTTAATTAACCTTCAGGTAGTTCAGTATTGCTGTTCTGTTCTTCTCTTTGTTTTAAAAAATATGAGATCCACTCTTTCTCATGTAGTTACATTTGCAAGATGATGTGTAGCATTTCTTGCAATAAGTTGAAACTTAGAACATTTAATTACCTATTAACAAATCCACTGAGAAATTTAAACCAAAATGGATTTTCTTGTGTATTTATTTGTGTGGCTCCAGGGACAAAAGCAAGGGCCAAACACAGGATAGGAAAGCAGTCTACCACTGAGCTACAGTCCCATCCTTATTTTTATATATTGGGGTGCTTCTGGATGTCAGTGTTCAGCTACTGTCCCACATAGAGTCAGGACAGCTCTGCCCTTGTGTCCAGTCCTGCACATCAGTCCATGTGCACACCTTTAAACTATTGGTACTTACTAGTGTTGCAATAAGTGTTACCCTTGATGCTTCATTACTGGAAAACCTTTTAATCGCCAATAGCAACCAAGAACTGGACCCCTCTGACTGAGCGAGAGTTGCCTGAAGATCAGTGCCATTCCAATCACTCAGCTGAGATGTTTCAGGGGCAGGGTCTGTGCTCAGTTGTGCATATCGTGGGCAGCATTGTTCTCCCCCAAGTGGGAAGTTGACAGCTCCAGGTGTCCTCCCAGCAATGCACCTTGCTACAGAAAAAATGTATCACTAAAAAGCTACAATGTATTTAAACAGGCTGCAAATTACACTACACTAGTGTAATTGTCTACTGTGAGATAGGAAAAAAGTGTAAGGAACTTTGAGGTGAGAATAAATGTATCTTAACATAAACTCATGAATATATATTATTATGACTATATTTTACATGTACAGAGCTAGAGATGTAGCTCAGCGGTATAAGTACCTGCCTTGCAAGCGTGTGGTCTTGAGTTCAATCCCTGGTACTGGTGAAAAAAAGGATACATATACAAAGATAAATACAATCATATGAGTCTAATAGTCTATAGACTGTGTCTGAGATATTTTGCCAAATCCATGAAATGACAGAATTTAGCTGAGGGTTTCAAAACCCTGGAATATGGTAATGATGGAATGAGCAAGTACAGTATTGAGAATGACAATGGATATGAGCTAGGATCTTAAAACAGACATGAATGTATGCACATAGAATGTGAATTGATTTCAGGTCTTGTGCACAGAGCCTCCATGCACATGTACTGTATGTTCAGCACAGTCGTGTTATCCCTGGGACCTGTGTTCTAGTTTTCTTATCCACAAAGCCATCCTTCATCTGTAAGCATACATAACTCCTTGACCATCATTTCATTTAGATGTCCTGTATGGAATAGGAGATTTTGGACTGAAGCTATGGACTCCTGGAACATCACTGAGTTCTTTGAGGGATCAGTCAGCATCTTTCACACAGAGGTAGTCCCCAAAAGGTGCACACCTTCTGTCTCCTTGTAATCTTCATGTACAAGAATGCACCACACATGCAAATACTTCAAGAGCTAATAAACACATTAGCATATTGAGATACTTTCTTTGTATCTAAATATTACAGTTGTTCTCAGATATTTGTAAAAGTAGTCTTCAAAAACCTAGAACAATGCAGGGTCCTTCTCTTTCTTGTGCTGGCTCCCAGATGTGTGCTCTGGAAAATTCACACAGGAGAACGTGGAGATGCTGCATCTGATCTCAGGACTCACTGTGTTCTCCCACCGTCCTGTGTCAGCTGCTGCTGTAAGAGACCTGATCTGGCCCAGTGAAGCCCTCATAGTTCCCCTCTCCAGGCTGCACGTTCTCTGGTTTCTCCAGCTCTGGGACACTGCCCCTGCAGCTGGATGCTTCAGCCACCAGGACGGATACCGAGTGAATGGGTCAAGATAATTGATAGCGGAAACACAGCTTGTAATTAATCATTGACAAATAAGCATGTCTAAAGAAACAGCCAAGAACCAGTACTCCGTGAAACTGGCCTCAGTATCAATGGAAAACCCCACCATGCAGAACTGTACAAGATGGTTTCTTAGGGGAGCTAAGTGAGAGCCCAGACACAAAGCTATGTACAGAGTAGTGTGGACCAGTAGGGGGCGCTCCAGACCAACTGCAGGTGCTCAGAAGAGGAGGCTGCCTGAGACTAGAAAAGGACTCATAGGACCAGTAGGGAAAGCTCTGGATTAGTGAAAGAGCCCTGGGGATCTGCTGAGAACCAGGAGTGACCCCAGGAGCAGGTGCACAGAAGGAGGCTCAGGACTGAGGTCTTCCATTTAGTTCTGAATGTCCCCTCTGTCTTAGCATTGCACACACTACACAGAGCGTACACTGTGTCCTCTCCACCTCACATATGAATTCTCCAGAGCCCAAACAATGAACGGGACTTGGTGTTGACAGATTACACTTACACCTGCATTATTTTCCTCTCCTTCATCTGAATTTCTGTGGGACGGCAATAAGAACTTGCATATACTGAAAAGTAGACCAAGAATGTTAAGATATTAGATGCTTTGTAATACACGATACTCATCATCATTGAATGTCAGAGTGCTAATTTTGTCACCAAGAGAAATAGACAGGATCAAGCCTTAATAACAGTTTTAGTTGATGAAAATATACAATAAAAGAAGGAGATTTTATGGAATACAACAGGAGAATTTAGGAGTACTGATCCATAGCGTATCTTGACAATGGTCATGATTTTGTTAGTATTATCAAGTTGTATGTTTGTGTCAAAATGCATCTAATTTATCCATCATTAATATTAATACATATATTTTTAATAGGTAACTTACTGTGGAAAGTTTAATGCAGAGTTTAGAAAATGAGACATCAGATTCTTGAACATGTGTTTGCAAGATACTGCTTATCCAGTCATTTGTGAACATAACACCATTGAGAAAAATCTTGTCAGTTTCTCGGAGTAGAAGAAGATCTTTGCAAATGTCACGAAGCATGATCAGTCTGTCTTGGAACTGCTCTGTCAGCACTTGAGTCCTGTGGCAAGGAGTGTAGGATCAACTGTATGGGAAGTTTTATAAAATGTACCTCATGTCTCATAGGTCATTATTCTTCTCACACTATGTTCACAACTGAAAACAAACGAAATTACCAAATCCATTAATTATGTATAGAAGTAAAACAGATGATGTTATGTGATTATCACTACACAGACATAGAAACAAACCAAATGTTCTATAGTATTATGGAGAATTCAAAAAGCTCTCAAAGCACTCTCATATATTTAGCACCCTTCCATCTCTGAGGCTTTCTCAATAGAACTGACTGTACAGCAGGAGGCCATGCAAATATGACCTTGCTGTGCCGGTGAAAACCAGCCCAGCCCTCACGCAGCAGCTCTGCAGAGGAGCCCAGCCCTGGATGTCCAGGAGTTGCCACTCGGTGATCAGCACTGAGCACAGATGGCTCAGCATGGAGTTCACAGTGAGCTGGGTTTTCCTCCTTTTTATTTTAAAAGGTAATTGATGGAAAACAAGTGTTAGTGAGTGTGTGAATAGGCACGAGTGTGATAAATAGAGAACATGTGTAGTATTTTTCCAAGCTAAGTATCCCTGCGCTTGCAGGTGTCCTGTGAGAGTTGCAGCTGGCAGAGTCCAGCGGAGGCTTGGTGCAGCTTGAGGGATCCCTGAGACTCTCCTGCGTAGCCTCGGGATTTACTTTCAGCAGGTATAGCATGAACTGGATCTGCTAGGCTCCAGGAATAGGGCTGGAGTGGATCGCATACATCAGTGGTAGTAGTGGAACCATATACTATGCAGACTCTGTAAAAGGTTGATTCACCATCTCCAGGGACAATGGCAAGAACACGCTGTATCAGCAGATTAGCAGCCTGAGACCCGAGGACACCACCATGTATGACTGTGCTAGACACAGTGACAAAGGGCCATGTAAAGCCAGATGCAAACCTCCTTGCAGCGCGGTCACGACCAGCAGGGGATGATGGAGATTCACTGAGTGAGACCAGGCCAGGGCCCCAGGAGCAGGTGCAGAGCAGCAAGTAGGGAACTGATGGTTTCCTGTAGGCCTCTGGGGTTTCCTCTGACTTAACATCACAGGAAGAGACTGGAGATACACAGGCTTCAGATGACTTAGAGGGTATTCAAGATACAAGTACAGTTTTTGTTATGTATAGATATTATTCTCTTGGTCTCTTCCATATGATTTTTCTAAAAAGGGCAATAAAACTCAAAATACATTTTAAGAATTTAAGTTTCTGTTGAATGTCACATCATTATATAAAACTAAAATTGGTAGTTTTCTCCTTCTAAGGAGCCATTGTCTATTGCAGGAGTAAATGTTTCAGGTTAGAAAATTAAATTATTCCCATCCCTCTGCACAGGGTCTGAGACCTTGCAGCTCTCTCCTCTTCTGGGCACCTCAGGAGACTTGGTCCCCAGGCTCAGCCCAGCACCATGAGGAGCTCTGGGCTCAGGAGGAGGAAGACATGCAGCAGGCTGGACTTAGGGCAGCGTCCAGAGACCTTACTGAGCTCTTTCTGTTCATGTTATGTGGCTGGAATTAATTTATGTAACTTTAAATTAGGAATTTATAAAATAATCATCATTATTGTTTTACTTTAATCTCTCTTTCTCTCTCTCCCTCTCTCTCTGTTTCTCCTTCTGTCTCTTTAATACAAATGTACAGGTTTCAACCTATATATCAGTGAAGGAAGAGATGATAGTTAAGATAAAATGCTCCTGTTTCATAATATTCATTTTTATTCCTAAACATGTTATCCAATTTCTGTCTTTATACTTTTTATTTTATGTCTGTTCATTCTGTATTCATTAGCCACATATCTTTTAATAAATTTTTATAAAATAGTCAAATATATATCCATTCTCATTAATATTTTTCTTTTTATCATGATACCCTGTGAAGCAAGTATACACTAAAGAAAATTATTCAAAATACACAATCCACATACATGCACACTTCTTGAAGGCAGAGCTGAGGTGATATCTTCACATATAGATGTCACACATTTCCCTCAGTCATGTCCATGGAAATCATGGTCACTGTCATCCTGGGAAAATAAATCTCCCCATCCTCACCCAGCTCTGCAGCTCACTTGGGCCATCATCGTCATCGTCGTCATCATCATCATCATCATCATCATCATCATCATCATCACAGCTGTGCTCTGGTTTCAGGAATGACAATTTTTCTTCTCATTGTGTCCCAGGTGCACCTGTTGTTTTCAGCCCTGTGTGAGATCACCTTCCAGATCATGTCATATCCTGAGATGTAGCTGGGTCCACACTATTGAACTTACTGAATTCCATTTTCCTGGAGATCTTTGAAATGTCTAAAGTTTGTGTTTAGTTTTGTAGGAGACAAATTGAATAACTTCCCTTGAATACAGAGCAATTGCTTCAACATTGATTATATCGAAGCTTATTTCCATATACTGATATGTACACAGCTGACAATGGTATTTCCTTCTCTCCTCATTTGGCTCTAAGTATTACAAACAAGGCTAGCTGAGGTACGGTTATGTAACTCTAGAGCCATCAGACAGTCTCCTGTTTCCTTGCATAGTGCTCTGTGTAAAAGATATGGGCACAGCGGGATGGCAGAGCCAGTCAGCTCCAGGAATGCCAACTGGGGATGAGCCTGGAGATAAAGAGGCACTGAGTCCCAGGGCACACAAGTTTACAGATCAGAAACTGAAACAACAGCCTCCAAAAACAATTCAATTGCTACTTTAATTGAATTATGCAGACTGATCCTTCTGTGTGTCATTCTCCTTGCATTTTGCAAAGATGCTTTTCTAACTACCTGGCTAGCCAGCTCATGTTATGTCATTCCCGCCATCTCTTTTATCACTCATCCTCAAGCCACACCCTTCTTCACAAGATAATAAATTCTGGGACAGGCCAGTGATCAAAGCATTTATAATCACTTCCTCATGGGAATTGGACTTAGGACTCCTTGGCTGCCTTAGCTTGGTGTCTTTGCTTTCACCATGGATTATATTTGAGGTGCTAAATTGGAATAAACTTGCTGGGATTCCAGTAATGTCTAAATGGGATTACAAATATAATTTTTTGGATTGTGAGGCAGACTGAAAAAGCGATTGCAATATTTGTGTGACAATACTCAATAGTTGGGATTACAATATTAGGAGCTCAATGTGGCTAGAATACACAACCTTCACATCACAACTACTGACAATCACCCAGGAGGCAACTCCCTGCACCTTGAATGGTGAATTTCCTTAGAAATTGTTTCTAAACTTACCTTGTAGCTCTAATGCTGATGTTTTGCTTATATTTGCATTGATTAAACTTGTTTTTCCCCTAAAGTATTCCAAACCCTAAGACATCATTCAGATAAACACAAATAACACACATACTGGATTCCTTTCAGATTCCTGTTACTGGGATCCGCCAGCTCTTGTCCAGAGAAAAGGTTCTATGATGCAGATCAAGTCCTTAACTAACTATATCCAATGGGTCTTAAATGACATTGTAACTGGTCTCTCTCTCCTAAGTAAAAGTGATAAAATTAGTAAAGCATGCCATCCTCTAAACTTGAAAGCCATAAGTCAGAAGATACTGAGCACAGAAGGTACTTATGCAATTGTAAAAGCTTAATGTGTACATTACTGATCCTTCTGTTAATGTTTTAGTAGTTGTTCAAGATATTAGATGAAAAATCAATGACACGACAGATTCTTAAATTCCCTGAATGTTGTCCTTTTAGAAAGTCATTACTGGCTCTTTAGATGAAAATCTTTGTTTACTGTACTCATAATTATCCTAAGAATTGTATTATTTGGCCCATACATACATAATTTTTCTTTTCCTTTGTCTACTCCAGACTTAAATCTGTACACCTAATCAAGATAACAATGCCTGGTATCTATGGAAGTCATTAGATAGAATCTCTGTAGAATATCCATGACTGCTGATCATCAATTATGACCCCCTTCAGCTTGAAGAAGACAGATTGGTCATTGCCCATTACACCCTCATGGCAGTTTGGGTTACTTCTCCAGAGTGGGGTTTGTTATAGGCAGCTGAGTTAGATAGAAATACTGTGGACAGTCAGACAGGGCTAGGTCCTCAGAGGAGCCAGTCCAAAAGCTCAGATATCTTGTACCTAAGGAAGAGACAGACACCTCTCAATGTAGGCCAGACCTCAGGACAAAAGTTCAAACAAATACACACACATGCTAATCACTGATAT
This sequence comes from Dolichotis patagonum, assembly GCA_004027295.1. Classification (NCBI taxonomy): domain Eukaryota; kingdom Metazoa; phylum Chordata; class Mammalia; order Rodentia; family Caviidae; genus Dolichotis; species Dolichotis patagonum. The sequence continues at coordinate 26,232 of PVJX010011201.1, read as the reverse complement.
TCTAAATAGGTCTCAGTCACCATGAGGAAACCAAGATTCACATCCCAACCCCCTACGGGAAGAGTCATGGCTCTGTATGAATGCCTGCTTGCTATGTGATTCCCTTCCCCATTTGTCCTTGATTAAATCAATTTTACCTGCAAAATAGTTCTTACTGGTTGCCCATAGTTCTATCCCAACTTATGCCCATCTGCCTTGTGAGTTCTCATGTTTTCCCCACATTAGGCCTGCCTCATTTTGTTGTTTTGTTCTAAAAAGTCCCTAGAAAAGACAGTCTTCGGCAACCCACTCAGGGCCCCTTCTGTCTGTCTCACTCTAACAGAAGCTTTCTTTCTCTCAATAAATATATTTTGCTCTTAGCCTCCATTGTTCCAAAAATTCATTTTAGAGACATGAACTCATATAGGACATCTAGTAGGTTGGGAGTTTCATTCCCGTATGACAAGATTTTAAGGATTAAAAAGTTAATTAAATCTCTCAATGAATTGAGAGAGCACTGGGCTGAAATGCAAGGAGCTGTCCCTTTTCCAGGTGTAGCTCATTAACACAGAAGACTATTTTCTTTGTGTGGTTACAGATGAGGGGTCCTATGGCCTTAACCTGTCTCCAAAGTAGACAAATAGAAGCCATGGCAGTGGAGATGATATTGGATTCTTGTCTCTCCCTGATGATGAGGTCACATCCAGAGTGACCCCTGCATCGAGCATTTGCGCCTCTTCACACTAAGCTCAGAATGCACAGTCCCCATGCTCAGGGTCTCCCAGTGAGGAGGAATGGAGCTGGGCTCTGCTCCCCATCATGACTCACTCAGGAATCCTCAGCCCCACTTTCCTGACTCACAGACAAATCTATAAAGATGTGAGTTCATGGAAGCAGTCCTCAAAGAGGTCTAATTAGCAGCACTAGTAGATTTCATTTTTCATGCTGTCCTTGGGTAATGTGTAAAGCATTTTCTGTGGAACTCAGTAGCAAGGAATCAAGAGGGACCTTGATATATCATACTAGAGAGCCTTTCAATGACCAATAGTAAACAACAACTGGATACCTCTGGTTGAGTGAGAGTCCCCTGAAGACCTGTGTTGTCCCAGTCACAGCGGAAAGCCTTTCACCTGCAGGCTCTGTACTCTTCTCTGCATTTCATGTGCAGCATTATTATCCACCACATGGGGAGTGGACAGCTCTAGGTGTCTTCACAGCAATGCAGCTTGCTACAGAGAAAAATGCATCAGTAAAAAACTAAGTTGTATTTCAACAAGGCTACAAATTACACTACACACATGTAAACATCTACTGTGTGGCAGAAAAAAAGGGTAAGAGCTTTTGAGAAATAAAAAGAGTATCTTCACAGAAACCCATGAACATAAATATGTATGAGTGCATTTCACATAAGCAAAGAGATTCAATTAGATGAATGTCTAAAAGTATATAAAACTTAAGACAACTTTTAGACAATTTGTGTCAACTTCTGTGAGATATTAACAAGTTGTTATTGGTCTCAAAATCTTGGATTACGCCAAGTATTGAATCAGCAAGTAGAGAATGGAGAATGTAAATTGATTTGAACAAGGACCCTGAAATGGATGTAAATATACACACATAGAATGTGAATTGATGCTGTGTGATATGCACATGCACCTATGCACATGTGCTGTGTGCACCTCACAGTCCTGTTATCTTTGTCACCTGTGTTATGGCTTTCATATTCCAAAGTTTTCTTTCTTCTTCAAACACAACCAGCTCCCTGAGTAGCTCTTCCACTTCATGTCTTGTCCTGGAGTAGGAGGTTTGGTTTTTGAGCAATCGACTACAGGTACATTGCTGAGTTCTTAGAGGTCTCAGTCAGCATCCTCCACCCAGAGGCAAAGACAAAAATTTGTCCACCCTCTGTCTCCTTCTGATCTTTATGTACAAGACTGCAGCACAGATACAAATGTTTTTCAAGCTACCAGATAAGCTCACATTGCACATTGCCTTAATTTGTTTTGTGTCTCAATATTTAAGATGTTCTCAGAGATTTGAAAAGTTAGTCTTCAAAAACATAGACTAATGCTGGTCCCTTCCCTTTTTTTGGTGGCTCCTATATGTGAGTGTAGGAAAATTCAGACAGGATGATGTGAAGACTCTGCCTTTGATCTCAGAACTTGCCTTGTTCTCCCACTGTCCCATCACAGCTGCTGCTACAAGAGACCAGACCTGGGCTCATGAAGCCCTTTCAGTCCCTGTCTCTTAGCCTCATAGTCTCTGGTTAGCGCAGCTCTGGGACATTGCCCCTGGAGCTGGTTACTTCAGTCCCCTGGCAGGAAACTGAGTGGATGTGGCAGGATGGTAATAGTGGAGGCACAACTGGCCATTCATCCCTGACAAACCAACATCTCTAAAGACACATCCAAGGACCAGTTCTCTGAGTGAGTGTCCTCAGTATCTGTGGAAAACTCAACCATATTGTATTGTGCAATGCATTTTCTAATGGATCTAAGTGTGAGCCCAGGTACAAAGCTATGTACAGAGTGGTGGGGACCAGCAGAGGCCACTCAGGACCAGCAACAGGTACACAGGACCAAGAAGAGGCGGCTGTCAAAGATCAGGACCAGGTGCTCAGGACCAGTTAGGAAAGCACTGAAGCAAAACATGGTCCTGGGAATCTGCAGGGAACCAGGAGTGTCCCCAAGTGGTGGTGCAGAGGAGGAGGCTACAGGTTGAGGGCTTCGTAAAGTTCACTGTCTGAATTTCCCCTCTCTTATCTTCACACACGTTGTGGAGAGCATGCAGTGCGCCCTCTCCAGTTCACAGTTGATGTCTCCAGACTGCACAGAATGGAAGGGGTTTTGGTGTTGACAGAATATATTCACACGTATAATTTTTATCTCCTAACGTGAGCTTGTGTGAGGGGATGTAACAACTTGCATGCACTGGAAAGAATACTGAGAATCTTAGGAACTTTGATACTTTAGAAAACATCATTCTCCTGCTCATCATGCAAAAGTAGTCTGTTATTTTTGTAAGTATGAGAAGGAACTGTCATAGAAATACATTTGTTAGTTTAGGAAAGAATAGGATAAAGGAAGTTATGGGAAGGGAATTTAATGGAAAATGACAGGAGAATTTTTGAGCTCATAAATTATATATCTCTAGAATGTGCATGGCTTTGTCAATATTTAAGTACTTTTATTCCTGTTTCAAAATATATCTCACTTATCAATCATTAAAGTACATATGTAATATATATGTATATATTGCATATATATGCAATGTATGTAGTACATAATTTAGAGCAGAAAACCCTAGAGAGCTTTCTTATCTCTCTCTGGAGATAAAAGATATCATATTCTTGAGCGTAATTTTGAAAAAAGACATTGGTTGTCTATTCAGTTATGAATATAATACAATAGGAAATGATGCTGTCATATTCTTTCATTAGAAGAAGACATCTGACAATCATCATGAAGCATGAACACTCTGGGAATTGTTCAGCAAGCTGCTGAGTTTTATGGGAAGGATTGTACATGGCATTATTGTATAGCCTGTGATCTCACATTTCATAGGATATGTGCTTCTCACTCTAGGTACACATTTGCAAACCTGTAAAATTACCAAATCAATTAATTACATTTTGATAAGAATAGAAAAAAGAGATGCAGTTAAACATAGGATGAAACCATGTGTTCTCTAGCATTAGTTGTATTGTAAAATACAACTCAAAGCACTCTCATGTGCTTTGGATCCTTCCCTCGCTGAGACGTCCACCAAAGCGCTGTCTATATAGAAGGAGGCCATGCAAATAGGGGCTCCCTGTGCTGATGAAACCCAGCCCAGCCCTTACCCTGCAGCACTTCAGAGGAGCCCAGCCCTGGATGCCCAGCTGTCCCCACTCAGTGATCAGGACTGAGCAAACATGGCTCACCATGGAGCTCACACTGAGATGGATTCTCCTGTTCACAATTTTAAAAGGTAAATTATTTGTAACAAAAAATAGTGAGAGCATCAGTGGATATAATTGGGTTACACAATGGTATGGGACAGTTTTCTGAGCAGGATGTCTCTGTGTTGGCAGGTGTCTTGTGTGAGGAGCATCTGGTGGAGTGTGGTGGAGGTTTGGTGCAGCCTGGAGGGTCCCTGAGACTCTCCTGCGTGGCTTCAGGATTCACCTTCAGTAGCTATGGCATGGACTGGATCCGCCAGGCTCCAGGGAAGGGGCTGGAGTGGATCTCAGGGATCAGTAAAGGTAGTAGTTACATATACTACACAGATTCCGTGAAGGGCTGATTCACCATCTCCAGGGACAATGAGAAGGACACTCTGTATCTGCAAATGAGCAGCCTGAGACCCGAGGACACGGCTGTGTAATACTGTGCGAGAGACACAGTGAGGGAAACCTCAGTGAGAGTCAGTTATAAACCTCTGTGCAGGAACACTTAGGACCCACAGGGGGCGCCCAAGACACATAGCACAGAATCTACCACAAGAGCACATGTATTTTGCAATTTTATTAATTTAGGTTGGCATAATGATATTTTTAAAAATGATGCTATGGGATAACAGAAATAGCAAAGAAACAAAATTGAAAATACATCTTACATAAAATCCTAACTAAATCCTAGAATAATCAGTTCATTGTCTAACTAAACCTCACCAAAGACAAGAAATCCTGTATAATAAAATAGTGCAGAAATAGTTCCAAAGATGGCAGACCTAGAGGTAGCAGGATAGGGATCCTCTCTAAGAGAGACAGCTGAAATGCCAGAATAGAAGACCCTGGAGAGACCCAAATAGAGGGAGATGGAGTCTCTCAACTCAGGAAGAAACTAAAGTAAAAAAAAACTGCTCACATATGAGGTCCTGGGGCTACCATTAGAGAAGCTAAGATCAGTGAGCATGGCACTCTTTGCCGAGCCACCTGAATTCCTGTCCGAGACTGACCTGACCGACCGAATGGCACCAATGCGACTGGCTTGAGCAGCTCCGAGCATGGGGCTGGAACTGGCCCTGCATCCAATCCATCCAGAGGCACCGTGAATTTGCCACAGCCGTGCTGAGATCAGTGGTCAGGGAGCCCAGAAGTTCTCAGGGACCAGCATCAACACACAGTGAATGATGGAAATAAGACCCTCCCATGGGAAAGGGGCAACCTACTGGACAACATGTTGGATTTGGGCAGGATGGCCCTAAGTATGTAACGAAGTGGCTTCACTTGGTTGCCTCCCTTGCTGATAAGATTGGTGGGATCTTCTTGGACTGGGCCGTGCCCCTGGCCGGGACCCAGTAGGTTGCTACAAATTAATTCCCTGAGCATGGCGCACACTGATACAGTAAAGGCCTGCAAGGTTGACTGGCCGGAGGGGAGGAGCCAGCGCACACCGCCCTTGCTTGAACTTCAGTCTCTGATAGTGGACTGCAGAGGGCAGAAGCCCCTAGCCTGCGTGCTTCAGAAGAACCCTAACCAACAAGAAAGGGGGCTGGGCATTACACTATACACTTGTATATAAGGAACCAAAAACATGATGAGAGAGAGAAATAAGAAAAAACCCCAGCCCCTAACCCTGAGAATATTAATCCAGGAGAGGTAAATACAAAAGAGATTGAGGTCAGCAAACATGCAACATCAAACACAGTGTCAGCAGACATAAAGAGATATCTTCTGGACCTCATAAGCGGGACCAAAACTGAAATATTAATTCAAATTAAACAAGAGATAAGTAGATTAATAAAAGAAAGGCTGGGCACCTCTCAAGAAGACACAGACAGAAGAATGGAGGAACACAAAAGGAGAGATTCATTCAATGAAGAATATTAAAAAAACCCCTAGAATTCATGAAGCAGATTCAAAGCGATTACCAGGAAACTAAAGACTCCATAGAAAGTTGGCAAAACTGCTTGAAAGAAATCAAAGATAGACTCTCAAAATGGAACACAGTCTTGCAATGTGTGATCATGAAGGGGAAGATCTCTTAAAAATAACAAGGTAGCAGGCAGTAACCATACAAAGACTAGAGGATGACAAAAGGATCTATAACTTAAGAATAAAGCATGTGAATGAAGAAGCAGGAGTCAAAACAGAGGAATTGCAAAGGCTATTCACAGAAATTATTAAGGAAAACTTCCGAAACATAGAAAAAGGAAATTATATGCAGATGTATGAAGCATACAGAACTCTAGACACCTACAATCAAAACGAGCTACACCTAGACACATAATAATCAAGATCCCAGAAATTCAATATGAGAACAGAATATTAAAAGCCATCAGAGAAAAGAAACAGATCACCTATAAAGGAAAACTCATCAAAATCATGGCAGACTTCTTGACATGGACCATAAAGTCAAGAAGAGCTTGGAGTGAAGTAATTCAAGCCCTGAAGGAGAACAACCTCCAGCCCAGATTGATGTAACCTGCAAAACTCTCTCTAGAAATTAATGGTGAAGCAAGATGCTTCCATTGATAAAGAGGAACTGTGAGAATTTGTGACCACCAATCCAACCCTAAAAAATACTGAAGGACATTTTAGAGAGAGAAAAAATAATGCAACCATTTCAGGAACAGTGGCAGAGAGGTCTCAGTGAACAGGGCAGACAGTGGAGTGGAAGAGAAAAATAGACAAGCAATGGCAGAAAAACAGAATAGCAGAGATAAGGCATAGAAGATTGGCTGTAATCTCTAGTATAGATGGCCTTGAAATATTAACAGAGAGAAACACGGGCAGAGTAGATCGGGAGATAGAGTCCATTGAGATGCTCTATATAGGGAGGCAGTGGGACCCAAAATAAGCAGTGCACCCTATGGGAGTGAAAGGGGAGGAATTGTCTAAAAAGGGAAGGCAGAGGATATTGTTAAATGGGTAACAAGATCTAAAATTTACATTATTCTCATCACTCTGCTTGGATGGATTACATGCTGTTCCAGTTTGTCTACCTTCACCAGACTTGAGGACATGGTCAGCTATCCCAAAAATAAGAGGACATGTTATGGTAATCATCACTAATTTCCTATCAACTTAATCTGAAGCCTTTATAACTTATACTGTCTTATTATGACTGATCTTAGTTGAATCCGGTTTGTTAGATTGCTACTTTGTATTGACTGATTTTATTTAAATCTGTTATGATTGATAGCATCAAACCTAAGAGTATAGGCAACTACATTGAAGATGACAAGATTCACTAAGATACCCACTCTGGTTTGATTATTATTTGCTTTTCAAGTCTTATAATGTCTCCAATGCTTCATTTCTATTAATGTTGTTATATACTGCTGAGACATCATGGTAACCATTGTAGATCACTTTGTATTGTGGTTTTATATGACTTTTTTTGCTTCATGCTTTTCTAGGAATTGTTCTGTTTTATCTTGCTTTATTTTGCTTTTCCCTCTAATACAGAAATGATAGATATACATGTAGAGACACATGCATGTGTAGAGCTTATAAACAGTTTACAACAGCCAGCTATATAACACATGTTGAAATGAACAACTACTTTGAAGAAAAAGAGACACTACAGTACCCAGTGCTGATTCCATAATGTCATGATGTGAAATCCAGCAAAACTACCACTCTTTGTTCAAAGTGATTTTAGCTTGTTTTGTTTTGTTTAAGTTTAATACATATGAAGGTATGGACAGCTGTTTTGAGGAGAATGAGAGACAGTATGACAGCCATTCTTGGCTTCCCTATTGTCTGGTCTTGAAGACCTGAAATGCCGTCCTCGTCCTGCTCAGATCAATTCCATACTACGTTGTTTCATGTGAATTCCCTGTATGTGACAATATGGACAACTATTTGGAAGAAAACAAGAGTCAATACGATAGAGAGTGAGTATCTCCAATTGTCTAGTTTTGAAATTTATGTCTCTTACATTGCTTTCTTGTGATCCACAATGTTCTGTTTTGTTGTGTTTAATTTTTCCCTTTTGATACAATTGCATGTATATTTGAGTGGGTAAGATGGATGACCATATTGCTGTTTTCGTCAGATCATGGAGCAGAACTGTTAGCAGACTTACTGTTTGAATGTCTACTTTACATGTTTTAACTTTGTAATCTGAACAACTATTTCCAAGAAGTCAGTATGTAATTTGTCAAGGAAAAATTTCTTAGGTTTTGTTTGTTGTTGTTCTTTTCCTTTTTTCCTTGGAATTCTGTATTGTTGCTATACTTTATACTTTTTTTTTCTCGTTAAATAAAATTAAAAGAAATGAATTTTAGGAGTGTTTTGTCTAGGTCTGTGAGGTATGTCAATGGTATTTTGATTGGTATTGCATTAAATCTGTATAACAGTTTTGGGAGTATGGCCATTTTCATGATGTTGGTTCTTCCTAGCCAAGAGCATGGAACATCTTTCCATTTTCTAATATCCTCTTCAATCTCCTTTTTAAACTTAGTATAATTTTCAGTATATAGGTCTTTTACATTTTTAGTTAGGTTGATTCCTAAGTATTTCATTTTTTTAGATATTATTGGGAAGGGCGATATTTCCATAATTTCTCTCTTGGTGAGTTTCTTGTTTGTGTACAGGAATGCTATTGAATTTTGAGCATTGTATTTGTATCCAGCTACACTGCTGAATTTGTATGTTCCCTCAGCAGTCTTTTAATGCGGCTTTTTGTCTTCTATATGGAGTATCATGTCATCTGCAAATAGTGATAATTTAACTCCTTCATTTCCTATATTTATTCCTTTTATTTCTCTCTCTTATCTGATTGCCCTGGCTAGTGTTTCCAGAACTATATTGAATAGGAGTGGTGGTAGTGGACATCTTTGTCTTGTTCCTGATTTTAAAATGAATGCTTTCAGTTTTTGTCCATTTAGTATAATATTGGCTGTTGGTTTGTCATAGATGGCCTTTATAAGCTTGAGGTAGACACCGTGTATTCTGAGTTTCTGAAGGGTTTTTTATCATGAACATGTGTTGGACCTTATCAAAAGCTTTTTTTACATCTATTGAGATGACCATGTGGTTTTTGTTTTTGGCCCTGTTGATGTGGTGTATTACATTTATTGATTTGCATATGTGAAACCATCCTTGCATTCCTTGAATGAACTCTATTTGGTTATGATGCATAATCTTCTTGATGATTTGCTACATTCTATTTGCTAGTATTTTACTGATAATCTTTGTGTCTATGTTCATTAGTGAGATTGACCTATAGTTCTCCTTTTTGTTGGGTCTTTCTCTGCTTTCGGTATCAGAGTAATACTTGCCTCCAGGAATGAATTAGGGAGGATTGCTTTCTTTTCTTTTTTTAAATTTTATTTAAAAACAAAACAAACAAAATAGAAAAAGGGGTAGCAACAATACAATATTCCAATGGAAAAAAAGAGAAAACAACAAAAAATACTGAGAAGTCATTACTTGATAACTTATATAATGTCATCTTGGAAAGAGTTGTTCAAGTTACAAAGTTAAAATATACAAAGTACACATTCAAGCAATGAGACTGTCAACAGTTCTGCTCCATGATATAACACAAATACAGTAATATTGTCATTCATCTTAGTCACTTAAACTTACATGCAATTATACCCTTTAGAGCACTTTCTTTTCCTCTCTTATTTACAGTAGCCATTACATATTTTGTGTTTTATTACTCCTACAGTTCTTATTATGTTTTACACTAGAGACACAATGTGATATTTATAAATATGATTCTTATTTATTTCACTAATGAGGATAGTTTCAAGTTGTCTCCATTTACCTACGAAGGCTTCAAGGTCATCCTTCTTCATAGCTAAGTAATACTCCATTGTATAAAAATACCACATCTTTTTCATCCACTCTGCAGTTGATGGGCATCTTGGTTGTTTCCAAGATTTAGCTATTACAAATTGTGCTGCTATGAACATGGGTGCACATATATCAATGTGATATGAACTTTTCAGTTCCTCTGGGAAAATACCCAGGAGGGGAATAGCTGGGTTGAATGGAGCTTCTACTCCTAGTCTTCTGAGAATTCTCCATACTGATTTCCATAGTGGTTGCACCAGTCTACACTCCCACCAACAGTGGAACAATGTTCCTTTTTCCCCACAACCTCACCAACATTTGTTATCAGTTGATTTCTTGATGGCAGCTATTCTTTCAGGGGTGAGATGAAATCTCAATGTTGTTTTAATTTGCATTTTTCGAATAACCAGTGTTGGTGAACATTTCTTCATGTACTTATTTGCCATTTGTGTATCTTTATCTGAGAACTGAGTGTTCATCTCAGATGCCCATTTTTGGAGAGGTTTTTTGAATTTGGGGGGCTTGCTGTTTTTCAATTCTTTATATGTTCTTGATATAAGTCCTTTGTCTGAGGGGTTGCTGGCTAAAATATGTTCCCATTCTGTTGGTTTTCTTTTCACTCTGCTGGTGATCTCCTTTGAAGTGCAGAAACTCTTCAATAGTGTGCAATCCCAGTTGTTTATTCTCTGAAGCATTTCCCATGCCGTTTGCGTTTTGTTCATTAATTCTCTGCCTACCCCTATGTCTCCAAGACTTCTACCTACCATATCTTCCAGTAGATTTCGTGTTTCTGTTTTAATGTTTAGGTGTTTGTTACATTTAGACTTTAGTTTTGTGCTTGGTGATAAACATGGATCTAGTTAAAGCCTTCTGCATGTGGAGAGCCAGTTCTTCCAACACCATTTATTAAAGAGGCTATACTTCCAGTGAACATGTTTTGCCCCTTTGTCAAATGTCAGGTGGCTGAATGTCTTTGTTTTTATATTTGCATCTTCTAATCTGTTCCCTTGGTCCTCAGGTCTATTTCTGTGCCAGTACCATGCTGATTTTATCACTGTGTCTTTGTAGTACAGTTTCAAGTCAGGAATTGAGATGCCTCCTACCTTGTCTTTATTGCCCAGAATTGCCTTTGCTATTCAAGGTTTCTTTTGTTTCCAAATGAATTTTAAGAGTGTTTTCTCTATATCTGTGAGGGATGTTGATGGTATTTTGATTGGTATTGCATTAAATCTGTATAACAGTTTTGGGAGTATGGCCATTTTCACAATGTTGGTTCTTCCTAGCCAAGAGCAAGGAATATCCTTCCATTTTCTAATATCCTCTTCAATCTCCTTTTTAGTGCAGTATAATTTTCAGCATATAGGTCTTTTACATTCTTAGTTAGGTTAATTCCTACGTATTTCATTTTTTAGATGTTATTGTGAAGGTTGATATTTCCATAATTTCTCTCTTGGTGAGTGTCTTGTTTGTGTACAAGAATGCTATTGATTTTTGCACATTGACTTTGTAGCCAGCTACACTACTGAATTTGTTTATTACCTCTAGCAGTCTTTTAATGGAGTGTTTTGGTCTTCTATATAGAGTATCATGTCATCTGCAAATAGTGATAATTTAACTTCTTCATTTCCTATCTTTATTCCTTTTATTTCTCTCTCTTGTCAGATTGTCCTGGCTAGTGTTTCCAGAACTATATTGAATAGGAGTGCTGATAGTGGACATCCTTGTCTTGTTCCTGATTTTAAAGTGAAAGCTTTTAGCTTTTATCCATTTAATATAATATTGGCTGTTGGTTTGTCACATATGGGCTTTATAAGGTTAAGGTATACGCTGTGTATTCTGAGTTTCTGAAGGGTTTTTATCATGAACATGTGTTGGACCTTATCAAAAGGTTTTTCTGCATCTGGAGATGACCATGTGGCTTCCGTTTTTGGCTCTGTTGATATGGTGTATCACATTTAGTGATTTGCATATGTTAAACCATCCTTGCATTCTTGGAATGAACCCCACTTGGTCATGATGTATAATCTTCTTGATGATTTGCTGCATTCTATATGCTAGTATTGTATTGAGAATCTTTGTATCAATGTTCACTAGTGAGACTGGCGTATAGTTCTCCTTTTTGGTTGGGTCTTTCCATGGTTTTGGTATGAGAATTATGCTTGCCTCCAGAAATGACTTAGGGAGGACTTCTTTCTTTTAAATTTCATTAAAGAGTTTAAGGAGTATTGGCATCAAATCTTCTCTAAATTTCTTGTAGAACTCAGCTGTCAATCCATCAGCACCTGGGCTTTTGTTTGTTGGTAAGTTTTTTTTATTACATTTTCAATTTCAATAGCTGATATTGGGTTATTCAAAATTGCTATGTCTTTTTGGTTGAGCTTTGGTAGTTTATATGTTTCTAGAAATCTGTCCATTTCCTCTGTGTTTTCCTCTCTATGTGAGTAGAGATTCTTAAAGTATGTGTTCATGTTCTTTTGAATTTCCATGGGGTCTGTAGTAATTTCCCCCTTTTCAGTCCTCTTTGAGTGAATTTGGGTTTTTTCTTTCTTTTTCTTTCTCAGGTTAGCTAGAGGTTTGTCAATTTTGTTTATTCTCTCAAAAAACCAACTTTTTGATTCATTAATTCTTCATATTGTTTTTTTAGTTTCGATTGCATTGATTTCTGCTCTAATCTTTACTATTTCCTCTCTTCTATGAGCTTTCGGTTTAACTTGCTCTTCTTTTTCTAGTAACTTGAGATGGAGCATTACGTTATTTGTGCTCATTCTATTTTCGGGATATGACTATTTATTGCTATCTCTTTCCCTCTTAAGACCGCTTGCTTTGCATTCCACAGATTGCAATAGGTTGTTTCCTCATTTTCATTAAATTGTAGGTATTGATTTATTTCTTCCTTAATTTCATCTGTAGCCCACTGTTTGTTCAAAAGGTTGTTGTTTAATTTCCATGTATGCATGCAAGTTTTGTAATTTCTTTTGCCATTAATTTCCAATTTCAGTGCACTATGGTCAGATAGTATGCATGGGATAATTTTAACACCCTTGCATTTAATTAAGAATGTTTTATGGGATAATATATGGTCTATTTTGAAGAATGTGCCATGTGCAGCTGAGAAGAATATGTATTGTGTTGTGGTTTGGTGGAACACTCTGTAATCATCTACTAAGTACAGTTGCTCACAGGTATGATTCAGTTCTATTACTTCTTTGCTGACTTTTTGTCTAGTTGATCTATCTCTTTGTGACAATGGGCTGTTAAGGACCCCTGTAATAATTGTGTTCTTGTGTATTTGGCTTTTCATATCCTTTAGTATCTGTGTTATATAGTTGGGTGCTCCTGTATTTGGTGCATATATATTTATAATTGTTAGGTCTTCCTTTTGAATTTTTCCACTTACAAGTATGTAGTGACCTTCTTTGTCTCTTTTAATCATTTTAGGTTTGAAGTTCACATTGTCTGCAAAAAGAATAGTTACCCCTGCTTTTTTCTGTGTTCCTGTTGCATGGAATACTGTTTTCCATCCTTTGACTTTTAATCTATGAGTTTCCTTTTGGGTCAGATGTGTTTCTTGTATACAGCATATTGTGGGATCATGTTTCTTGATCCATTCTGCCAACCTATTTCTTTTGATAGTTGAGTTGAGGCCATTTACATTTGTGGATATTACTGATATATACTGGCTCAAGTTTTTCATGTTATATTCCAATAGTTTGCTTTTTGCTTTTCCCCCTTATTTAATTGCTTGTCCTACCTGGTGATTTCTTTTGCTGTTCTGGGGGTTGTGGTCATTTTTATCGCTGTCTAGTATGTCTTTCAACACTCTTTCTAGGGTTGGTTTGGTGGACATAAATTTCTTCAGTGGTTCTTTGTCATGGAAGTATCTTGTTTCTCCATTAAATTTGGATGAAAGTTTTTCTGGATAGATCAGTCTGGGTTGGAAGTTGTTTTCTTTCAGCGCTTGAAATATCTCATTCCAATCACATCTTGACTTGAGGGTTTGTGCTGAAAAGTCTGCTGTGATTCTAATGGGCTTTCCTCGATAGGTGACTTATGTTATTTCTCTAACAGCTTTTAGAATTCTGTTTTTATGTTGTATGTCTGAGATCTTAACTATTATGAGTCTGGGTGTAGATTTATGTTGGTTGTGACTGTTTGGCATTCTGTATGCCTCACTTATCTGCATATCTGATTTTTTCCACATGTTTGGAAAGTTTTCTCCTATTATTTCTGTGAATATTTTACATATGTCATTTGTATTGACTCCAGCATCTTCACTGATGCCTATTAATCTTATATTGTTGCTCTTGGCATCATCTTGAAGCTTCTGGATTGTCATTTCATGCTGCTTTGTTATTTTTAAAAGTTCTATTCTTTCACGATCACTAATTGCAATCCTGTCCTCAAGGTCCAAGATCCTTTCCTCAGCTTCATTTCAATGGTTTTGCATGCTTTGGATCGAATTTCTTGTTTCTTGGATGTCTCTTTCAGTTTGTTTCAGGAATCCTGCTTGTTTTCTACATTGTTGATTCAAGGTTTCAATCAGTTTTCCATGTTGCTGTACTTTTTTCTCTATTTCTTTTTTAGCTGTGCTCAGCAACTCCTTTACTAAGGTTGTTACTTCTATCTTTACCTGGGAGAGTACTTCTAATTTGATTTCCTCTATGGCCTTGCAGATTGTTTTTTAATTTTATTTGCTATATTTTCAGAGATTCCTGGTGTGTTACCTTTAGGGTCCTCTATTTCAGTGTTTCCTGTATTTGCACCTGTTGCACTGGATGTTTGAGGTTGCATTCTGCCTTTTCTTTTTGCCATTTTCCTCTTTTGAGTTAGTGTTTGGTTCTTCAGATCCATTAGTGTGAACTGTTGGTAGTGTGTATCTTGGTGTCCTACTGTAGTGTTGATGTTTGTCCAGTTGCTGAGTCCCACAATGAATAGATGGGCCAGTCACCTGGTTCCCTGCTATAGGGCCTGTTGGGTGAGTACTATATTCTTCCTGGGCTGACAAGCTTAGTAGTATTGATGCAGGTCAGCTTTTAGTTTCTGCTAGTACTTTATCTTTGGGCTATTCCAGGTCATCAAGTCTCCCTGTCTATAGTGTTTGTATTCGCTGAGGCCCTACTGTGTCCCTCTTGTGAGCCTGTGTGTCTCTTAAGCCATTTTGATTTTCTTCAAGTTGGGGGAGTCCTTTTTGACACACTCCTCACTCTGCCTGATGTTTCCTGTGTGTAGGAAGGGGTCACCCTCACTCTTGTCAGACTTACCAAGTTCTTACAGTTAGTTGGAGGGAGCTTTACTACTGGCCCTATTTAGCTACAGTATGCATCTATTTTAGGGGCATACTCACCGCACTGACTGGAGCCAGATCTTGTCATGGTGAGACAGTCACTTAATCTCCCTTCAAGGTAGCACGGATAGTCTGCTGTAGACCAGTGTTCCTCTGGGCGTAGGGTTCCAAGTTTTTCTGGTGCACGCTGGGATTCTGCAGCTGCCTCTGCCTGAGTGTGTGCCGTCAGGGTCCAGGGTGGGTTCCCAGCAAGCCAGCTGCCTGGGCTTTGCCGAGCAGTCTGGCTAGGCCCACCCGATCCCTCTGGCGCACCTTGCAGTGTTTTCAGCTACAGGGTGTGGTCTTACTGCCTGGGTGCCAAGTTTGGCATAGTCCCATGTGCGTTGGAGATCTGCCCGCTGCTGGAGCCTGTGCAGCCACGGCCCAGGGTGGGTTCCTGGCAAGCCATCTGCCTGTGGTTCACCAAGCAATCTGGCTAGGCCAGCCCTGCTTTCTTTTCAATTTCAATGAAGAGTTTAAGGAGTATTGGCATCAAGTCTTTTCTAAATTTCTTATAGAATTCAGCTGTGAATCCATCAGGACCTGGGCTTTTCTTTGTTGGTAAGTTTTTTTTTTTTTATCACATTTTAAATTTCAATAGCTGATATTGGGTTATTCAAAATTGCTGTATCTGCTTGGTTGAGCTTTGGTAGTTCATATGTTTCTAGAAATCTGTCCATTTCCTCTGTGTTTTCCTATGTGAGTAGAGATTTTCAAAGTAGGTATTCATGATCTTTTGAATTTCCATGGGTTCTGTAGTAATTTCTCTTTTTCGGTCCTTATTGCATGAATTTGGTTATTTTCTTTCTTTTTCTTTATAAGGTTAGCTAGAGGTTTGTCAGTTTTGTTTATTCTCTCAAAGAGCCAGCTTTTTGATTCATTAATTCTTTGTATTTTTTTTAGTTTCAATTGCATTGATTTCTGCTTTAATCTTTACAATTTCCTCTCTTCTCAGACCTTTAGATTTAACTTGCTCTTCTTTTTCTAGAAGCTTGATATGAAGCATTACAGTGTTTATTTGTGCTCATTCTGTTTTCTTGATATGACAATTTATTGCTATACATTTCCCTCTTAAGACTGCTTTCATTGCATCCTACAGATTATAATAGGTTGTTTCCGCATTTTCATTGAATTGTAGGTATTGCGTTATTTCTTCTTTAATTTCATTTGTAGCCCACTGTTTGTTCAAAAGGTTGTTATTTAATTTTCATGTATGTAGGCAGGTTTTGCAGTTTATTTGCCATTAATTTTCATGTATGTAGGCAGGTTTTGCAGTTTATTTGCCATTAATTTCCAATTTCAGTGTGCTATGATCAGATATTATGCATGGGATAATTTCAATACCTTTGCATTTACTTAAGAATGTTTTATGGGATAATATATGGTCTATTTTGAAGAATGTCTTGTGCGCAGCTGAGAAGAATGTGTATTCTGATGTGTGGTTGTGTGGAACACTCTGTAAACATCTACTAAGTCCAATTGCTCACAGGTATGATTAAGTTCTATTATTTCTTGGCTGACTTTTTGTCTAGTTGATCTATCTCTTTGTGACAGTGGGCTGCTAAGGTCCTCTGTTATAATTGTGTTCTTGGGTATTTGGTTTTTCATGTCTTTTAGTATCTGTCTTACATAGTTGGTACTCCTGTGTTTGGTGCATATATATTTATAGTTGTTAGTTCTTCTTCTTGAATTTTTCCACTTACGAGTATGTAGTGACCTTCTTTTTCACTTTTAATCATTTTAGGTTTGAAGTTCACATTGTGTGCAAAAAGAAGTTACCCCTGCTTTTTTCTGTGTTCCTGTTGCATGGAATACTGTTTTCCATCCCTTGACTTTTAATCTACGAGTTTCCTTTTGAGTCAGTTGTGTTTTTGTATGCAGCATATTGTGGGATCCTGTTTCTTTTCTTTTCTTTGATTTTTTTTTGGGTACCGGGGATTGAATGCACAACCTCGTGCATGCCAGGCAGGTACTTAAGCCTCTGAGCTAAATCTCCAGTCCTAGGGATCCTGTTTCTTGATCCATTCTGTCAGCCTGTTTCTTTTGATATGTGAATTTAGTTCATTTACATTTATGGATATCACTGACATGTACTGGCTTGACTTTGCCATGTCATGTTACTGTTGTTAGTTTCCTGCTTTTCTCTCTTGTTTACTTTCTTGTCCAGCCTGGTGATGTCTTTCTGTTGTTGTTCTGGAGATTGTGGTAATTTTTATCTCTACCTAGGATGTCCTTCAGCACTCTTTCTAAGGTTGGTTTGGTGGATATGAATTTCTTTAGTTGTTCTTTATCATGGAAGCATCTTGTTTTTCCATTAAATTTCAAAGACAGTTTCCTGGGTACATCAATCTGGGTTGAAAGTTGTTTTCTTTTAGGGCTTGAAATATTTCACTACAAGCTCGTCTTAACCTGAATGTTTGTGTTGAGAAGTCTACTGTGATTGTAATAGGTTTTCCTTGGTAGTTGAGGTGTGTCTTTTCTCTAATGGCTTTTAGTTTTCTGTTTTTATGCTGTATGTCTGAGATCTTAATTATTATATGTTGGTTGGTTGGTTTATGTTGGTTATGACTGTGTGGCATTCTATATGCCTCACTGATTTGTATATCTGAATTTTCCCCCGTGTTTGGGAAATTTTATGCCATTGTTTCTGTGAACAGCTTAGCTATATCCTTTGCATTGCTTCCCGCCTCCGCATTAATGCCTATTACTTGAACATTGTTTCTCCTGGCATCCTCTTGTAGCTGTTGGATTGTCATTTCATGCTGCTTTGTTGTTTTTATAAGTTCTACCCTTTCAAGATCGCTATCTGCAATCCTATCTTCAAGGTCCAAGATTCTATCCTCAGCTTCATTTAAATGGCTATGCAGGCTTTCAATACAATTTTTTGCTGCTTGCATGTCTCTTTCAATTTGTTTTGTAGATTCTGCTTGTTTTCTGCATTGTTCATTCAAAGTTTCACTCAATTTCCCATGCTCCTGTAGTTTCTTATCTATTTCTTCTCTAGCTATGTTGAGCAGCTCATTTACTAAAATTGTTACTTTTGTCTTTACATAAGACATTATTTCTAATTTGAGTTCATCTATAGCCTCATGGATTTGTTTCTTTACTTCATTTGATGTCTTTTCAGAGATTTCTGGTGTATGAATTTTAGGGTCCCCTATTTCATTATCATCTGCACTTGCCCCCAATGGACTAGATGTTTGGGATTGCATTTTGCCTTTTTGTTTAGACATTTTCACCTTTTGGGTAGATTTCTGGTCTTTTTAGTTATAAGTTTCTGTAGTATGTGCTTCAGGGTTCTACTGTGTGGTTGATGTTTGTCAAATTGCTCGGTACCACCATGAAGAGGAGATCTAGTCTCCCAAATTCCACCTACTGTGCCTGTTGGGTGAGTCCTATATTCTTTCTGTGCTAACTAGCCCGGAAGTATTGATGTAGGGGAGCTCTTAGTTCCCGCTGTTGTTATATCTGCAGGTTGTTGCAGTTCACCAGGTCTCCCTGGTTATAGTGTTTGTGTCAGCTGAGGCCCTGCTACGTCATTGGGAGTCTCGTAAGTTCTTTCAATTGCCTCTAAATTGGGGCAGGGCAATATTGGCACACTCCTCAACCTATCTGATGTTCTCTGTGTGGGGAGAGGGTGTGACCAACTCTCTTGCCAGGTTAGCCAAGGTCTTACACTTGGAGGGAGTTTCACTTCTGCCCCTATTTACCCACTGCAGACCTCTATTTTTTGGAGCAAACTCACCACACTGACTGAAGCTTGATGAAGTCTTCTGTTTGGGTGAGGGGTTTGTGAGCCTCTCAATGAGCCAGCATGGTAGTCCACTGCAGTCCAATGTTCCCTGTGGAAAGGTGGGTTCAGCAGATGTGGTCCCAGGCAGCTCTGGCCTGTGGCAGACTTCCTAGATGTTCCTGGAGGAGGGGCGTGCCCAGCAGCAGCAAACCCAGGCACCTCAGGCCCTCTGCCACTTGTTCCCACAATGTTCCCTGTGGGCAAAGAATGGGCCTAGCTCTCCTCAACAGCCCGTTCTCAGCAGCTGGTCCTGGGAAGTTCCAAGTCCCAAACAGACTGAGCTCTCGGCTGTGGGTCCTGGGATGTTCCCAGTACTGAACAGGCCCGGCTCTGAACTGCGGGGCAGACGATATTCCCTGTGGGGGAAGGGTGAGCCTCGCTCTCCTGAGCAGCCCTGGCTCTCAGATGCGGGTTCTGTGATGTTCCCAGTCCCGAACAGGCCTGGCTCTCGGCTGCTGGGCCGGTCAAAAGGGGATTTCTTTACCTGCATGGCTTGACATGGTCTGGGACCGACATCTGGTTTTTATCTTGGGTAGATGTACAGCTTTAAATCTAAAGGAGACAAAGGCAAATAATTAAATATGCAGAAGTCAAACAACAGAATCAACAGGGTATTTATTAGTATAATTTTAGTAATGGCTTCCCAAAAGGAGGATAAGGATAAGGTCCTGGGAATTTTAGAAATTGACATGCCATTTACTTGTCATATACACATTTAGGCTTTACAATTGTATAAGTATCTCCTATGCTGTTAGAATGTCTTAATGCCATCTGATTTTTGGAGGATGGCCTGTTTTATTAACTTTACCTTTCTGTTTAGGAGAGCGAGATCAGCTGCAGTGTCATATGACATTTTCTGGAAAATATCTGGTGGATCTCAGCAAAAGGAATCCAAAAAGTAATTTATAATTATCTCTTAATTTTAGTTGTTGAACATCTATAAGATTGATACCAGTACAGTGCAGTAGAGGCAGTAAGCTTAACATAGAACATTAAATGGAGCTATTATTTTGTATTAACCATGGGTGTCTTTAACAGTGGGGCACTGAAGAAATCTGTGACATTGTTTGGAATGTTCATTATTTAAGCATCTCTAAGTATAACATATATTATTTGACTGGTGACCTCGTGTTGGTCTCACCTGAATCTCCTGGCCAGAGCACAAGGAAAAGGCAGATGTCTGGATCTCAAAAAAAAAAACTTGTCATCATAAACAATCTTAGTTTCACATTTGAAGGCATAAATATACCATCAGATCAGCAACAATGAATTGTCTCAGCCATATGAACTTTAGTTGGAGTGTTTCCCATAAGGTTATGGAGATGATTGGGACCTTCAATTGATAAATAAGAGCTGGTTTTAAAATTACCAGGTGGCCACTTTCTTATTTATCAGTTGAAGTCCTGTCCAGTATCTCCTCACCCCAAAGGATTTTGTTTAACCAATTTTAACATTTTAATCAGCTAGTAACCAATGTACAAGCATGTTTTTTTAAATGTATAACCAAAATAAACTTTGATTAAATGATCTGAAATTGTAAAAGAGGAGAAAAAAATTATTGAGCTCAAATAAAAAGGAACAGCTGTTTACAAAGCAGGCAAATGGACAAATGTGGACAGATGATCTGTACAGTATAAACAGACAACAGATATATTGGACAGACAACAGATATATTGTCTGTCAGACAGATGATCTGTACAGTATAAACAGACAACAGATATATTGACTGACAATTATCTTAAAATTGAGAGTGAATTCACATATATTTGGCCATAATAGGCTATAATAGGCTGTGAATAGTGTAAGCCTTTTTGTAGATTGATACTATCAATCATAGCAGATTTCAATAAAATCAGTCAATACAAAACAGCAATCTAACAAACTGTATTCAAATAAGATCAGTCATAATAAGACAGTATAAGTTATACAGAACTTCAGATTAAGTTGATAGTAAATTAAGGATGATTACCATAATATGTCCTGCTATTTTTGGAATAGCTGACTGTGCCCTCAAATCTAGTGTAAGTAGACAAACTGGAACAGCATATAATCCATCTAAGCAGAGTCGTGACAATAATGTAGATTTTAAATCTTGTTATTCTATTAACAATATCCTCTGCCTTCCTTTTTTAGACAATTCCTCCCCTTTCACTCCCATAGGGTGCACTGCATATTTTGGGTCTCACTAACTCCCTCAGTTTTTAGATTGGGGGAAGCAACCTGCTATTCATCTTAACTGGTTCTGAACCTTATGACTCCTGGAGTTGATCTCAAGTTGTATTCCTTTACCTATAAAAGTCTCAAGATTTTCCTTCGTTATAGCTGAGTTGTTCTCTACTGCACACAAGCATTTTCAACCCATCTGCAGGTGATGGTCAAGTTGTCCCCATTTCTCTCTGGTTCCCTGTCACATAGAGCATTGTCCTCTCATATTTGACTTTCTGTCCATAAACCCTCTTTCAGGTTAATTATGTTTCCGATACAGAGCATCCTGATGGACCCTATCTCCTGATCTACTCTGCCTGTGTTTCTTTTTGTCAGTATCAAGGCCATCTATGCTAGAGATTACAGCCAGTCTTCTCTGCCTCATTTCTACTATTCTATTTTTCTGCCATTGGTTGTCTATGTTTCTCTTTCATTCCACTGTCTGTCCCATTCATTGAGGCCTCTCTGCCACTGTTCCTGAAATCCTTGTATTCTTTTTCTTTCTCTCTAGAATGTCCTTCAGTATTTTTTGTAGGGTTGGATTGGTGGTCACAAATTCTCACAGTTCCTCTTTGTCATGGAAGCATCTTGCTTCTCCATTAATTTCTAGAGAGACGTTTCCAGGGTACATCAATCTTGGCTGGAGGTTCTCCTTCAGGCCTTGAATTACTTCAGTCCAAGCTCCTCTTGACTTGATCTGTTTTGAGAAGTCTGCCATGATTTTGCTGGGTTTTTCCTTTATAGGTGATCGGTTTCTTTTCTCTGATGGCTTTTAATATTCTGTTCTTATATTGTATTTCTGAGATTATTATGTATCTGTGTGTAGCTCTGTTTTGGTTGTAGGTGGCTGGAGCTCTGTATGCTTCATACATCTGCATATCATTTCCTTTTTTCTATGCTTGGAAAGTTTTCCTTAATAATTTCTGTGAATAGCCTTTGCAATTCCTTTGGTTTGACTCCTGCTTCTTCATGCACATGTTTTATTCTTAAGTTCTAGATCCTCTTGTCATCTTCTAGCCTTTGTATTGTTACTGCCTATTTCCTTGTTATTTTAAAGAGATCTCTCCTTTCATGATCACACATTGCAAACTTGTCTTCAAGTTTTGATATTCTATGCTTAGTTTTTTTTCAAGCATTTTTGCAAGCTTTCAATGGAGTTTTTAGTTTCCTGGTAATCTCTTTGAATCTGCTTCATGAATTCCAGGTTTTTTAAAATATTCTTCATTGAACATTTCTCTTCTTTTGTGTTCCTCCATTCTTCTATCTCTGTCTTCTTGAGAGGTGCCCAGGCTTTCTTTTATTAATGTACTTGTCTCTTGCTTAACTTGAATTAATATTTCAGTTTTGATCTCATTTATGAGGTCCTAAAGATATCTCTTTATGTCCACCGATGCTGTGTTTGATGTTGCCTGTTTGCTCCTCTCAATATCTTTTGTATTTACCTCTCCTGGATCAATATTCTCAGGGTTGGGAGCCTGGAGCTTTTTCTTATTTCTCTCTCTCATCATGTTTTTGGTTCCTTCCATACAAGTGTATAGTGTAGTTCCCAGCCCCTTTTCTTGTTGGTTATGGTTTTTCTGGAGCAGGCAGGCTAGGGGTTTCTGCCCTCTCTAGTCTGCTGTCAGAGACTGAAGTGCAGGCACAGGCAGTGTATGCTGGCTCCTCCCCTCTGGGCCAGTCAACTTTCACAGCCCTTCACTGTGTCAGTGCATGCTGCACTTAGGGAATTGGTTTGGGACAGCTTATTGCTTCCCAGCCAGGCTGTGGCCCAAGCCAAGCAGATCCGACCAATCTTCTCTATGTGGGGAGCAACCAACTGAAGTCACTGCCTCATGGAGTTCTGGCCAATCTGACAGACTCCAACACGTGGTCCAGTTGGTTGCCCCTTTCCCATGGGAGGGTCTTATTCCCAGCACTCACCACGATTTTATGCTGGTCCCTCTCTGGCTCCATTCTCTGCTGGGCTCCCCGACCTCTAACTTCAGCATGGCTGTGGTGCAAATGCACGGCACCTCTGGGTGAGCCAAGTGCAGGGCTGGCTCTGGGCAGTTCATGTGCAGGGTGGCTCAGCTCCATGCTTGGGGCCACTCAAGCCAGTCACACTGGTGTGAGTTCGGACTCTCAGGTCGTTCTCGGGCATGAATTCAGGTGGCAAGAGCACCCTGCTTGTGTATCTTAGCTTCTCCAATGATAGCCCCGGGACTTCATATTTGTGCAGCTTGTTTCCCTTTAGTTTCTTCTTGGGTTGAGAGACTCCATCTCTCTCTGTTTGTGTCTCTCCAGGATGTTCTATTCTGGAATCTGAGCTGCCTCTGTCAGAGAGGCTCTGTATCCTGCTGCCTACCAGTCTGCCACCTTTCCATACATCTCTTTTTCTTCTTGTTACTCCTCCCAAGTCCAGCATCACTTCAAAAGTGTTCTTGCCTTTAATAATATAGATCATTTAACAGATGTGTGGTGACAGTGAAGTGCATGAAACTCTTTCAAGTGTAACATCACACACAAAATTGCAGGAAACTGTCTTTCTCTCACGAGTACATTAAAAAACATTAGCAAAATTTTAAACCATTAAAAAAATAGATGAATTAAAAAATCATTTAATTTGGTTAACAACTGTTATGTTTATACACAACTGTGAATTATTACTCTACATATTTGATGATACAGTATTAAAGTCATCATACTACAGTGATACATACTCACAATAGATAAAATATGGAAGTGACCAATTTATACTCAGGAAGGATAAATGAAGACAGAAAATTTGGCATATATAAAAAATAGAAGTAAATTTCAGTTATTTTTAGGAAAATAGGTGAATCTTGAGATAATAAGAGCAAATTAATTCAGACAAAGAAAGTTAAATCTCACATGATCTGTCTAAAATAAGAGATACACATTAGAAGCAATAAAACAAACTTATTAAAACTGAAAAGTATCATCTGTGGTTAATAAATCTGGAGCAGAGGGAATGACAGAGGGAAGATGTGACATGTAACTATTACATACCACAAACATACAGTGATAATAAATTTATAAAGAATGTTAGAAAAATAGACAATAAAAGAAATATGGAAAACTTTTCAGGTGAAAATTATAGACTAGAATATTGGGAAGAAAAGGAGGAGGCATCTGTGGCACAGAATGGAAAACAAGCATGTTTACAAACCAGTGTATGGTAAATGCAGAAAGTTAAGAAGCACACACCAGGATATAGTGTAGAATAAATATTCAGGTAGCATGTTGAAGGTTTTGAGATTGATTCCCTTGACTGCTAATTGTTGAAAATATTTCATTAATTTACTGACTTTTTCTCCTTCTGCCTCAGAAAAGCATCTCTTCATTTCAATTTCCCATTTCTTATTTTGAGGCAATCTAAGTTTTTGAGGTCTCTAGTCAGTATATTCTTGATGGTAGTTCACTGTCAAAGGAATAGCTGGAAATATTTTTTGCCATATGTAGGTGAAATAGATCAGAAAATTTTAAATAATTCATGTTTCATTTTCTATAACAAAACAATTATATAAATAGGTTAAAAAGCATAATAAAGCAGAGATAAAAAGAAACAGATATTTTGCACTACTAAAGGGATTTAAGAAATGAAGGGATGTTAGAAGGAATCTGATGAAATAATAATTAAAGTTTTAGGCACACGTATAATTTTCTACAATAAATGTATCCACTGTATACTGTAAATGCAATTGATAAAAATTAATAAGAATTAAAAATAAAAAAATGAAGGTAGCAAAAAATGGGATAGAGGAAGATAATGACAGGTGGAGTAAGACACTCATCATCAGGCTCCACACAAAGGCCAGTGCTGTTTACTTTCAGAAAAGAGCAGAACACAGCTCAATCATGCACCTTCTCACCACAGGGAGATGGGTCTGAAAACCACAACAGGAAAGTCCAGGAGCTGGACAGTGAATCAGTCTGCTCACAGGCCAGGAGAGCAAAGGCTGAGACAGTGGGGATGACATTCACATGGCATCAGATCATATATGGAGAGCACAGCTGCTCATGGCACTCAATATTTCACATGTTTAAAAAGCAAGCATCATTAATATAAAACACATGGTCCATGTATAAGAATAAAAATCAGGGGGGAGAGACAAGATGGCGGACTGGTAGGTAGCAGGAGAGAGACCCTCTCTGAGAGAGACAGCTCAAATGCCAGAATAAAACACCCTGGAGAGACCCAAACAGAGAGAGATAGACTCTCACAACACAGAAAGAAACTAAAGCACAAAAACCCGCTTGAATAAGAGGTCCTGGGGCTACTATTAGTGAAGATAAGATCGTCTAGCACGGCACCCGCCTCGAGACGCCTGAATTCCGCCCGACCTGAACAAGCGATCCGCGCCAAAGCGACTGGCTTAAGCCGCCAGAGCCTGGAGCTGAACAGCCTGGCGTGCAGCTCGCTGGGACCGGCACTGCACACAACCCACCCAGAGGCACCGTGATTTCCCACCTCAGCCATGCTGAAGTCAGAGGTAGGGCAGTCCAGCAGTTCTCGGGGACACGGTGAGTGATGAGAATAAGACCCTTCCATGGGAAAGGGGAAACCGACTGGACGACATGTTGGATTTGGGCAGGACAGCCCTAACTCCATAAGGAAGTGGCTTCAGCTGGTTATTCCCCTCACCGAGCAGATTGGTGGAATCTGCTTGAACTAGGCCACCCCCTGGCAGGGACCCAGTTACTTCCCTGAGATCAGTGCACACTGACGCAGTGAAGGCCTGCAAAGGTTGACTGGCCCAGAAGGGAGGAGCTAGTGCACACTGCCCGTGGGCGAACTCTAATCTCTGATAACCTATTGAAGAGGGCTAAAGCTCCTAGCCTGCGCCCTCTAGAGGAACCTTAAACAACAAGAAAAGGGTCTGGGAATTACACTGTACACTTGTATGGAAGGAACCAAAAACATGATGAAAGGGAGAAATAAGAAAATACTCCAAGCCCCCAACCCTGAGAACATTGATCCAGGAGAGGTAAATATGAAAGAGACTGAGGGCAGCAAAAATGCAACATCAAACACAGCATTAGCGGACATAAAGAGATATATTCAAGACCTCGTAAGCGGGACCAAAACTGAAATATTAATTCAAATTAAACAAGAGATAAGTAGATTAATAAAAGAAGGGCTGGGTACCTCTCAAGAAGACACAGACAGAAGAATAGAGGAACACAAATGGAGAG
>PVJX010011200.1:0-54326 GCA_004027295.1 Dolichotis patagonum | reverse complement strand
CTTGAGATCCTTCTAAAAACTACTTACTGCTTAAAAGGTATGGTAAAATGTAAATGAGTTATATACACAAAAGAGTTTGGAACACTCCATAAACACCATGTACTTATTGGCTATAATTTCCCAAAGTTTTCCATTAAACCTGTTTCATAGTTAACTTTCAGATAGAGATAGAGAGATAGAGAAGATGTAGTTAGATTTCCAACTATTAGAAAGCATAGTATTGTAGTCAGGGGTTGTGCAGAGAACAATTAGAATCAGGACACAGAATTTATAATATTATTTTATGACGGTTACCCAGAGTTAACACAAGAAAGTTCAGGAAATCTATCTACAACACTAAAGACTCAGAATATTCAGGCAAGGGCCTGGATCCCACAGCAATTGTGCTGCATGAGTCCAGATGAAAACCTAGAGCTCATGACAGATGCCTCCCATGAGTGCAGCTGGAGGTCTAGAGCCCATGAGAAGGACTCACACCAGTCTCTTTTACGGATCTGTGCTCGGAAGGCCCAAAGGTCAGTAGTGGTAGCTAGAAAGTCTATGCCAGTGGGTAAAGGAGCTGTGCTGGTGGGTTGAGGGTTCTATACTGGAGCCAAGAAGTCACACTCAAAATAAAGACCAGGGATTCCTTGAAAAGCACCATAGCCATCCTCAGTGACATGGAGGTCCCGAGTTCCTCCAGCAGTAAGAACAGTCGAGTACATGCGAGAAAGTCAGCGTGACGAGTTTGTCCTGGAGATTAACCAGCACGTCTTCCCCTCTGGAGCCAGGAAGCAATGCTTGACGTAAAGACCAGAGCTCCCCCAAAGTGAACCACAATCACTCTCACCTCCTCTGATGACAATGGTCAAACTCACTCTGGGGAGGCTAGTCATGATGAGCTCCTCCAGGAGAACCAATGGCTCAAACAGTAATACATAACACCTCCTCGTCTTCTCCATGTCTCTTTATGCTGGCAACTTTCCTCAGGTGGAACGTCTATGCAAAGCAATATGCTGATTTAATTCAGCTGGTGTTAGGTTGACCACCAGTTTTTAATCCATAGCACATAGTTGAGATGACTGACAGTCAAAGCAGTGAAACTGAAACCATTACCCACTCCGTGATCCCTCCAAGTGTACATGTTTGGAGAGGAGTGATTATTTATCATATCTCTCTTCACTGTTTTGAAATTTTCCTCGCACACCCTCTTCATCCAGAAAACGAAAAACAATGTCCTGGTAATTAGATTCAATCTATTTTTCCAACACAACATCCCAAGGTCATAGTCAGTCCTTTTTTGTTCCAGAAGGGGTTCAAACCCCAGCACACCCCCTCCCATGTGTCCAGGAAAAAACTAAATATGTCAATTCAGAGCCAAAATGCTGGGGAGCAGAGGTGTGAAAGAGATCCGAGAACTAATGAAGTGTACTTGATTTCTCATGCCCGTTGACACTACCTCTTGATATTATTTTTTCTTTGTTTTCCCATAATTTTATGTATTTCTTGCTTCTGGGATATTCCTCATTCTTAGAAAGCTTAGGTGTTATTGATTTGCCAACCTACTTCCCTTCACATCTTGATACTAAACTGACAATAAATAAACTAGACACCTGCCATAGTTTTCACACAGCTGTCAGCATTTTAAACTAAGCAACTTGTAACTTTAGTGATATTTCACCCCGTGTTTAGCTTTTCTTAGAAAACTGGATTGTCTACAATCAGTTTTAAGCTTGGATTTCCATCAGTCTACTGTTGCACTCCCTCACACAGCCTGCAGAGGTCCTGGAGGTTCTCAGTCCTGTAACCCTGCTAGTCCTGCCTTGCTTTTCTTCTTTGTTGGTTTTTCCACCTCTGCTTCCTTTTCCTCTAATGATTATCTCCCATTTCCAGCATCTCTTCAGATAACTGAGTAACCTCCAGAGGTATGACTGAGGACAGGACCTGAGGAAAACATACACGGCAGGCAGCTCTTAATTCAGAGGCTTTAGGACCACTTGACTCAAGCTGAAAGAATCTTCAGCTGCAGAAGCTGCCCAAGATGCCACAAGCCACACAGCTTTCAGTATGCAACAGGCCCCAAAAGCCATGTGTCCCTTTATTTTCAGATGTGTTATTCCCCGTCTCCCAGTGGGGTGGGGGTAGCAGTATCACTATTACCCACAATGCCATGATCTTCAGAGCCTGTTTGTGTTGAGGTACTGCAGGTATTCTTGCCTCCGTAGTTGCCTTATTATTGTTTTTATGTACTGCTTGTCCTATCACTAGTCATGACACCACATCACCCATCCTACTGACTGTGAATACTGAGTTCCCGTGGCCCTTTCAGAGTGTCACTGAGCTCTGTTGATAATAACCACAACATGAGCACATCTAGAATATGCAGAAAAATGTGAACAGCATTTTGTTTTGGGGTCAATTAAATTTATCATATAGAATCCACAGTATAAAAGCAAAACAGTACCTCTCCTAACAAAGTGCCTGGAGGCCAGGATTACAGACCCCCCACAATGTGATTTCTTTCAGTGCTGACTGCTCCTTGATCTGGCTATGCCACAACCAGCAGGGATGACAGGTAAAAGGTCTGCAAACAGAGAGAAAACTTTCATTCTCACAAGAAAAGTCTTCTCAATTGATTAACCCTACTGTTCTCTCCTTGCTTTTCTTCCTTGTTTTTCCACTTCTTTCTTCTCGTCTTTCTTTTCTTTTAATAATTTCCCTTGTTAGGTTTGTGTCTGGATGTCCTCCAAAAGCCTCATGCAGTCATGGAGGGGGGACACTTTTCAGATGCGACTGAATCTAGAGTTTGTCACTCATTCATGGTCCAATGCTGGATCAAGGGTGTGAGTGCTACACCACACTATGGTGAGTAGCCTGTGTACAATATAATGCAGGGGAGGAGATTTGTCTCTCCACTCTCTCAATGCTGTGAGTATCTTCAGCCACCTTGAACTGTTGCTCTTCTGCCACACCACTCTGCCTTGGAGCCAGCCCATTGTGTACTGAAACCTCCACCAACTGTGAGCTAAATAAACCCCTTCCTCCCTTTAACTTTGAATGCTGGATATTTGTCTCACCAATGAGAAAAATAACTAAGACACTCCTCAACACCTTCTCCTCCTCCTATTCATCTCTTCCAATCGTTTCTCACGTGGGGTAGCGTAGGACAAACCAGGGTGAATAAAACATCATCAAATCAGTCAGATGCAAGAAGGTATGCCAAGTGAAGGGCTCGCTGTTTTTATGTAGCACTGTCTGCCCTCCACAGAGAAGTGTGCTCCTCCAGGACTACCAGTGGGGCTACACAAAAGATCGGGAACCCCCCTGCCGCCCTTTCCCAGCCCTTGTGTGCTATGAATTTGATGTAGTACACACAGGCTGTCACACACAGTTCAATTCCAAAATCCACAGTAGATAGTCAGTAGCCCAATCCCCTGAAATTGTCCTCTGACTCATATGATTGAGGAGATGTCAACACCATTCTCCAGGTTTGGCTTTGTAGATTCAACAAGAAAATTCCAGACTGACAAGCGGGAGCAATTTACTCTGCTCCAACAAACTGGTTCCCGGCCAGGGCCTAGGATGTCCCAAGGATGAGGGTTCTCAAGTGTCTTGGGAGTATTTTGTCAACCTTTGTTGAAAGTGAAATGAGTGTATATGGTGTGAGAACATCCGGCAGAGGGAGAGCGCAGGCCAGAGCTCAGGCTACCCTATGTACACTCCTCCCCACACAGGCATTGTGAGGCTGCAGAGACCCAGTCATTCTAGATAGTTCCCTTGCTTGAGTCTGCAAACCCTATTTGCTGCCAGGTGCCTCTCTGCAGGTTTTCTCAGAATCCTTTAGGGAAGGCTACTGTTTACTACAACTTTGTTCTGCAGTCCAAAACAAACTTGTGTCTTGTTTCATTTTTCCTCATTATTTAATGCTACTGTAAAAAATGCTTTTCTTTTCTCTTAATATTAGCAACTTTACAGGGCCTACTCACTTCTTTAAATCTGGAAAACATCCCTCCTTTAAAAACTCTCACCATAATCTAAGAGGAGTTTCTGGGGTTGAATAAAATGTTAAAAACAACTTGATAACAAAGAAAACTTGATAACAGAGAAGGGACTTAAACACACAAGAACAGTGAAAAAACAAAAGAAGTTAAGAATTCCTGCTCTTACTGTCTCTGGATCATACTCAAACCCACAATTCTTTATAAATAAGTTCCCTATGTTTTGAGTTCAACACAGGGTTGATCATCCAGTGAATGAATACTAAGTGACTAAAAATTAAGGATTGGGTTTCTTCCTTTCAAAGAGAGTTGTTGAGTATCTTCTTCTTAGCCTGGACAACATTCTCTCCACCTGAACACTGCAATTCTCAGACAGACATCACTAGGCCATTCTCGGTGGTCATCACAGGACACGGAATTATTCCCACTGGCTTGATTCTGTCCATAGTGAAAGTGACTTATTTTATTATTATTCACAGACATTTAGCTCCCAACTTCCATTCTAGAATCAGACTGCATATTTACCCGTATACACACAAAATCCTATTGGAAATCTTTTTGTTCTACCAAGTAAGCATTTCAAATTTTATTTCAAAATTTCAAAGCATTTCAAGCAAGTAAACAGATTTCAGATACCAAATTCCAGCAAAATAAAATTTGAAATTAGGCTCTTTTTTCCTCCTTTCCTTCCCTTCTTGGACCTATAATGCTTCAATGTGTTGACATTAAAGTTTTTGTGTTTCTAGACATTTCTGACCACTTGGCAGCCTCAGCAAATAGTTACCTTTACTAAGTGAAATTGCCTGACTCTGCCACATGATTTATCCTTTATTAAAGAGTGAGCATTTTGTCTGACTTTGCCCACCGTGTTTACAGCTCGCTTCTTACTGTAACCACTGTAGCTTGTCAAGGCTTCTGATCATTTCCACATCTTTTCCACCTTTAAGACCAGAAACACAGTCACTCACTCGCATTATAAATTATCCATTAAAACCATTAGTTTTCTATTTAGATACCGAGAAATAAGACAGCTTTCATTTTCTAAAATTCATACGTGTTTGGAATATACACCTACTCATCATGTTTTCTTAATTATCTGGGTGATCAATGCTCAGTTGGTAAAATTTTTAAACTTAATTTACTACTAATTTATATATAGTCTTAGTTAATAAAATCTACTAAGCTTCAGAACTTTGCAAAAATTGAATACTTGGCTAAGTGACTATAGTTTGCTTAACTTCTTTACAAAAACTATGGTTTTGCTTCTTAATGACCTTTGTATCTTTATAGTTAGTTGTTTAAATAAAATAACTGTGCTACCTGAGACAACTTAAAAGGAATCCAGTTGTACAAAAGAAGAGTGAATGAATCATTTTTAATGTAAATTGACAACTAAAACCAGAAGTTTCTAATTTTAAGATGAAGTCTTTAAATTACCTTAGACTGAGTAATTACTATGAAGATAACAATACACAATATATTAATTATTGTTACTCTCCTATTAGCCTGTTTTGAAAATCTGTTCTATTTTTATTTTTTTTCTCTTTAAAAAAATTTATCCTTCAAAATTACCTTTGACTAATTTTAAGGAAGATCAAAAAGCCTAAAAATAGAATGGTGCAGCTTAGCATAAAGCCCTATGTAATTAAGAAACCAGGCAGTTAGCTTTGTATTTATTTAAATAAAAGTAAAATATTGACCTTGCTTTCTATCCATAGATGGCTGTTAACCTTGCTGGGAAAGGGTGATGATTTTTAGAGTTATGATTGTTAATGGCCTTTGAATGCAGCCCACACGGGCCTTTAACTCCCTGGTGAACAGTTAGGCTCAGCCCTTTCCAGATGGGAAAATGATAAGGACACTAGGAAGAAAGCAGGTCATTCTTGGGGAACTGCCAGAAACTTGGAGCAAAATGAATCATGTCATGCTGTGGCGCTTTAGCCAGCATTTTTCTGTTTTAATTTATCAAGCCAAAGCTTGTTGACATGAAAGTGAATGAAATTGTTATACAGTGGGCTCTAAAAAGCCAGCTCAAGGGTTTAGTGCAGAAGAGCTCTGACTATAAATAACAAAGAAAATACAGGGAATGTTCTTTCTCCTAGCACCTGCTCAGTTGTTTGAGATGCATCCACAATTAGCTCAAATCCCAGGATCAGTACCGACTGGAGCAAGGCCAGTCCTGCAGAGGCACTGAATCTGCTGCAAATGATTATCAGAGGACTAAACCTTCAACCCCTCATTTCAGTGTGCTGATATGTATTTGTTTATGAAATATAATAAAGTAACTGGTGGAAGTGACAAAGCAATATTAATATTGCTAGGACAGTGACTGCAATGAGAAAAGGTTAATACCATCTTGCTGGAAAGAAAAAAAATTCTTGCAATGACTTGTCCTATAATAAAAACAATGAAATAAATACCATATATAAAAAACTGTCCATTGAGCCTAAGCTTATAAATCAGATTTTGCAGTAAAAATATCTACTAATTTCAAAAGAAAATAATAATTGATTACAGTAACAGTTAACATGTGTGCATTAAGGGGAAAATGCTCCTTGATGATAGAGCATTTTCAACATTTCAAATATCTGCTCAGAATTTTTCATCTGTGGCTCTTGATTAAATATTTATCATACTGAAGAGTGTTGAATGCACTAGAAAGAGAGAAAGTGAAATATTGTCTCTTGTCTGTGTCTTATCTTCTGGAATAATATTTCCGTTACGTAATTTGAAAACCTATAGAAGTCCAAAAAATACGTACTCTGAGTTCATTCATTTCTGCATTGTTTGGTTACTTTATTTGTGTCTTATTCAAAAGATATTTTTGAATACCTACTTTAGGCAATACACTACAGAATGTTCTATAAATTTTCCAAATTGATGGGATGAATGAATCTAGTAAGCATAGTATCTACCTTTTCTAACATGAAAGAAAGAATGTGTCAAATTCTTCTAATAAAAATAAAGATGATAAATGTTTCCAAAACAGTTAACAATCAAACACAAAACAAGTCTTCCAACCTTTCCATTCCATTTTTAAATCATGAATCACTTCTATTTCACCAAACATAAATTTATTGCCACTTAGTTTCCCAACAAAATTTTTTGTCTTTATTTGAAAATAATAAAACTGCATGATGCAGTGGCCCTGAATGACCAGTATCATCTTTATACTACATACATGCCACTAGACCTTTTCACAAATCACCATGGAAAGTCATTTAAAACTGCAATTAATATTTTAATGGTATATCAAAAGACTATGCAATTACCTTGGAGGAAAAATGGGACAATGATTAACATTTTTGAACACTTGTTATGCTCTAGGCATTTTGCTAAATGCTTTACATGTATTAGTAACCAAATCTTCACATTATCCTTATGTAGTGACTAGCACAGCTCTCAGCATTTTACAAAAGGGAGACAAAGGAGCAGAACAGTTCGCTAATTTGGTAGAGTTTGAATTTGAACCCAGATAAGCAGTACTGTCGACATTTTCTAATTTGAAAAAAAAATGTATACACTTAAAAATAAAAGGTTAAAAATTACTTGCAGATCATACGATTACACATATGAAAAACAAAATGAGCCAGAAATATGCTATAAAAAATGTTAGGATATGTATATAGGTAAAAGTACAAATTCTCATGTCTAAATAGTAACAGCTTGAAAATATAATGGAATAGAAGATCTCAATCATAGCCCAAAGAGAAAGACAATAAATAAACTTTATCAGGAATAGGCAAGACACGATAACATGAAAAATTTTCAGAATCTATTGAAAGCTGTAATTAAAGCCTTCAGTAAATTATAACCCATTAAAAAAGGTTAAAAAGTGAAACTGTGCTATCTTTTTAACCTGAAAACATATAAAGCTAGCTAGAGGTATTCTCAGGAAGAAGATGAGGAATTCTGCAAGGTAGTAAAGTGTGTACTAATTCATATTATTTTAATAACAGTCCAAGAATATGCAAAAAATAATCAGTGGAAGAGAAAGTTCAAAAATAGACTCCAATACATATGGACATCATTGTAAGGACATTTCAAATTAGTGGGTATAAAGACAATTTTTTGATAAATCTTTGATAACCATTAAGTCATTTGAAAATACTAAATTACATAAAATAAACTCCATATAGGTCAAAGATGTAGTCAGTGAAACCATAAAAGTTTGGATGAAAATGTGGCTGAATTTACCTATAACCTGGGAAGGACAGTGGTCTTTCTAAAAGACACAAACATTTAGAAACATAAATTTGATCGTACAGACAATTGCTAAAGAGACAAAAACTCCTTTTCTGCAAAGCCTAAAACATTATGAACAACAATGGCAAACACATTTAATAAACAAGAAACCCAAGAAAAAACCCTAGAAATTGACTTTTGAAACAGAATCAAATGGAACAAAGCGTGAGGCAATGGAAGAGGAAATAAGGAGAATTATCATGCACCAACTTCCCACAATGGATGCCATCATCTTATACTACAAAGATGTCTGAATAAAACACTGAAGCAATTTTTTGAAGTATCATTAGAAAGGCAAGAAAAAGAAGTACTGAACAAAAAGGTAGCTTGCAAAAAAGAAACAAAAATACTAGTTAGTATTTGAAAAAGGTTCAGTTTTCTTGGCCCTGAGACTTAGAATGAAAAAGTAAAGAAAAAATATTTCTGTCCTAGATACAAATACATAAGTACACTGTTTGTAACATTAACTTAACATATAATAACATACCACTATATAAAAATGTAATAATTTAAAAACTGAAAATAACTTTGGATAAATCACTCCATCTTATGCTGTATAAATTAGGTTACGTTGGGGAGTTAAAGAGACCGTGAGCTTAAACCCATTATGTCATAGGAAACAATGGAGCAAAGTCTTCCTATAGTTACACCTAAGTCTGTCTCCAAAATCTACATCCTGATATCAATTGCCTTTCATACATTGACAAGTACGAAGTATTTTCTTTTAAAGCCATCTTGTGACTCAACAGAGGTGCTGGCTGGGTTATCAGACATTATTTACACGTTAAAATTAGTTACAAAACCGCTCTGTTAACTCACCTGACTGACATCTTTATCCACAGAATTAAACTGAACAGTTTATTTTTCAATCTTTTTGTCTGGGAACACTTCACCGAAATCTAAGCACATACTGCAGTCTCCTGAAATATTTTTCTACAAAATAATTGTTCTATAACTGAAGTTTAAATCCCATAGCACTTCTTCTCTAGAAATTATAGCTAATCACTGCTAAGCCTAAGTGTTTAATCTGAATTTTCCTAGCTGAAGATTCTTTGTTGACCCATCAGCAGTATTACACGTATTAAAAACGACGGTACTTCAAAGTTATTTTCCTTTTCCAGGCAAAGAAATCACTGGTAGTATAAAGTAATTGCTTAGAAGTATACATGTTTGTAAAATATCTCCCTTGAAAAATGCCTTTGTAAATTATCTCTTTCTTAGTTATCAATTAATTTGCTTGCCTCTCATGTTAAGCATCTACACACCACTGCTTTCCACTCAGACCATTTTTACGTGCACAGTTTGAGAAATCTGAAAAGCATGCCAATAACCTGTATGTTTCATTTTAAAGAATGATTGTGGGCATTACTAGTATTTATTTATCTGTGATAAAAATATTATTGCCTTTACACTTACAAGGTTTCAATGAATATATACTGTATGCACATCAGATTAGAAGATACGCACACACAACCACTATTCAATTCTGTTTCTAAAACTTGGTTTTTAAAAATTCCACATATCAAGGAGTTCAGTTAGTATTTGTCTTTAATCCTCAGTACCAAAAAAGAAAGAAAATGTATCTTTCTTCCCTTTGCTTACTTTACTCACCATAATGTCTTCGAGTTTCCCCTATGCTGTCTCAAATGCTGATTGGCAGGCCATGGTTTGTACACATCACCTTTCTAGTATCCATTCATCTGTTGAGGGCCACAGAGGTTGGATTAATACCTTGGCGATTAGGAATAATACTACAGTGGAACACGGAGCATGGATATACAGATGTCTCTTTGACAGACTACTGATTATATTTCCTTTGGACACATACCCAGAAAAGTATGGGATCGCAGAGCAATTCTATTTGTAATTTATTTGAGGACCCTCTCTCCTAGTTTGCATAGTATCTACACCAATTTATATTCCTACTAAAACTGTGAAAGGCTCATCATTATCAATACTTATATTTTGTTTTTCAATAAGTTATTTTTACAAACATGACATATTTTAATTTGCATTTCTCTGATGATTAATGTTGTTGAGTATTTTTTCATTACCCATTATCCATTTTTAAGTCTTTTCTTTTTCAAGAAATGTCTATTGAGGTCTTTTGCACATTGTTTGTTCAAGTGTTTTATTTATTTTGTTGTTGTTGGTTTTTTATTGTTAATTTTTTTTTTGCTTCTTTATGTATTTTCAACTTTAACCTCAAATCAGATGCATGGTTTACAAATGTCTTCCCCTATTCCATAAGTTTCTCTTGATTCTGTCAATTGTTTCCTTTTCTCATTTAATCCAATCACACTTGCTCCTTTTAATTTTTATTTTTGAGACAGAGTCTCACTATATAGTCCAGAATGGCCTTGAACTTGCTGCATGACGTGTATTGGCCCTAATCCTCCTGCTTCGGCTTCCTGAGCTGCTAGGGTTACAGGCATGTACCTCTATGTCTGGCTATCCATGTTTGTTTTATCTGTTTGTGTTTTTTCAGGGGGAGCCACATCTAAAAAACTCTTTGCCAAGACCACTGTCAATACATGTCTTTCTTTTGTGTTTTTTTCTAGTATTTTTCCAGTTTCAGGTCTTGCATTTATATCGGTAGCACATTTTAGTTTATTTTGTCTGTAGCTGAAATAGCCCAATTTTGTTCTTCTGGATTTTCGTGTTTGATTTCTCACCGTCACTTACTGAATAGGCTGTGGTTTCCGCTGTGCTTGTGCAATCGTGACACTCTGTCAAAATTCCATTGACTTAAACTTGTACCTTAAAATGCATTACAAATTTTTGGAGATTTCTGTGCAATTGACATTTTCCTTTGCCTCCTTTTTGCCAGATATTTTTAATTGCATTTTAAGCTGATTAATTTGTGGTACTCAAAGACCAGGTGAATTGCAACCGATGTTTCAAGAAATACTGTCAAACACAAACATTTTCATAGAGGCCATGAGTACTGGTGTCAATTAATTTTTTTTTTCTCTTTTTTCTAGATGTCAGTCCAGCTGGTGTATTTGGAAGAGTAGAAGATCAACCTTCTCAAGAAGCTTTGCTCACATGGCTGGAAAGTCTTGCTAGCTATTGGCAGGGAGCCCTAGTTTCCCTCTACATTCACTACTTCTTTGAATCTGTCTTAGTTATTTTTCTCTCACTGCTGAGATAAAAAACCTGACACCCAAAGTTAAACAGAGAGAGGTTTATTTAGTTCACAGTTGTGGAGGTTTCAGTCCTTAATTAGCTGGCACTAAGGTAGGGTGGCATGGCTGAGGGGCAATGGTTTGTGACTGTGGAAGACAACAAAAGCAACAAAAGTAAAAGGGAGGAGCAAACTTCTTTTCCTCCCTCACAACTGTATGCAGGCCAGCTGCCTGGGACAGATGTGGCACTCACACTGCCAATCCCCGTAGTAGACAGTGAACCTATCACAAACTAGATTCTGCCACTTGCAAGAAACCCACCCCCTTGACTGCATGAGGCACTGGGGAACATCCAGCCACAAACCGTGACAGTCTCTTAGGAGTCCCATGAGACGACAGTAACTTCATCTAAGGAGATGGTCCAAAAGACGTGAAGGTGGAGGATGCCATTGCTCTTATGAGAAACCTTGGAAGTTCCCTTCAGTCATTCTCACAATGTGTGGTTACACTGGGGAATACCTATTCAAGCATGAACACAGAGAGAAGTGAAAATCTTTGGAAACTTTCTTGGAAGCTGATTATGAAAAGCAATGTTTACTGCAACACCAAAATACTTTTTTCAATGTAGAAGTAAACTTAATCAGCATGTAATGCTCTGCACTAAAGCTATAAAACACTAATTAGAGAATTTGAATAATTCCTAAATAAATAAAATAAATAGACTGTCGTTAAAATTATGTCTGTGTCCGTCTCAAATTCATCTGCTGAAATCTGAGCCTCCAGTAAGATAGTAGTAGTAGCTACATCTGTAGGGGGTCATGTCAGGAGGGTAGCGCCCTCAGGATGGGATTAGTGTCTTATTAGAGGAAGAAGAGAGCTAGCCTGCTGTGTCTGTGTTAGGTGAGGGTGACAAGAGAAATTGTCTGCGGACAAGAAGAGGGCACTCACAAGAGCCTGATCATGCTGAGATTCTGATTTTAAAATTTTCAGACTCCAGAAGAGTAATAAATAAATTTCTGTTGTGTGTAAGTCACTTACTTTATGGTGCTTTGTTGAAGTATCATGAAATATCTATGCTCTATTAATGGCTTGGATGGATTGATGATGTAAAAGCATCATTTCTTCTCAAATTAATGCATGATACAAATTCGTTCAAAATCTAATCAGAATTGTATATAGAAACTTATGATTTAATTCTAAAATTTGTAGGGAGATTCAAACCCTTAAAAAAGAAGAGTTAAAGAATATACACTAATTTCAAATCTTAAAAAATACTACAGTATACTGTCAAAGAAGATACAGGCAAAGAAAGTCAGAGAAATAGTTGCATTAAATAGAAAATAGGGTCCCAAAATAGGTATGTGTGTATCCCTGACCATCCGAACTCAACTGATACACGAAGTTAAATCAAAATGGATTTTAGACCTAAAATGTAAACTCTAAAACCTAAAACTCTGGAGGAATGAGAGTATTCCTATGACACTGTGGTAGACAATGATTTCTTAGAGAGGACATAACAAATGTTAGTCATTAAAAAATAAGGAACAAGGAAAGTTAATTTCATCCAAACTGAAACCAAAGCACAGCTTTGGGGAAGTGGAAATGCAAGTCTTAGACTGGAAAAAATATTTTTTATTTATATAAATGGTAAAAGATTAACATTCGGAATGCATAAAAATCTACTAAAATTCACTTAAAAATGACAAAGATGTGAGAAATGGACAAACACTTGAATAGACCCATCACAGAAAAATATATGCATACATGAGCATAAAGCACATAAAAGTCTCAAAATCTTTCATTGTCAGGGAAATACAAATTAAAATTATAATAAGATACAACTACATAGCACTTAGCATATCAAAATTAAAAATCATTGCAATATTAATATTGTCAAGATTGTGGACCAACTTGAACTCTCAAATATTGATGGTAAAGTTATAAAATGATATAAGTACTTCAGGATTTGGGCTAGCATTTTTTACAGTTAATGTGCATTTAGCATATAATCAGTTAATTCACTTCTACATATTCAACTGACAGAATAAAGCTTTTTCTTGGAAATTTATAATAACTTTAATTATAATAATAAAAGATAAAAATAGTGATACTAATCAACAAGAGAATATGTTAATGATCTACATATTGGAATGCTATCAGAAAGTAATAAAATGATATACACATAGCCATATGAAAATTTCAGTATCATTACAATGAGTGGAAGTAACTATTTCCGGATGTACAATAATAACATGTCGTCTGGACATGAAGTGGCTTTGCTGAGGTAATAGATAAGCTCTATTTCTTAACTCGAGTATTGGTTAAATACATGGTCAGAATTCTCAAAATCTGTTGATGTCATTGTATACAAACCTTTCCATAATTTTCAGCATGATGGAACAATATCAAGAGCAAAGTCACTCAGAGGTGATTGAAGAAATTCAAGGAAGGGGTGATTGATACCAAGGAGGTGGTCAAAATATTCGGCTGTG
Source organism: Dolichotis patagonum (assembly GCA_004027295.1). Lineage (NCBI taxonomy): Eukaryota > Metazoa > Chordata > Mammalia > Rodentia > Caviidae > Dolichotis > Dolichotis patagonum. The sequence continues at coordinate 40,484 of PVJX010011200.1, read as the reverse complement.
AGATGATTTGGAGTGCACAGGTTTTCAGTCATTGATGAGTTGGGTGTGAGGATGAGGAGGAAAAGTTTCAAGGCCTCCAGAGGTGAGAGGTGCTATTGTCCTAAGCACACTTTCTCAAAGCACAGCTTTTCATGTGTCAGGTCACCATCCCTTCCAGAAGTCTCTAATTTTCTTCAGGTCGCTTTTTTTAGGGAGGGTAGGAAAATGGAGGAAAAAAGAGAAATCAAGATATGTCATGCACAGGTACAAATTCCCTATGATGAATGGGATCATTATGTATACCACAATTGTACCAATAAACCAAATAAATAAATAATAAATAAATAAATCCAGGAAAAGCCGGATTAAGAGTTTCCAGATCTGGAAAGTTAGCGGCAGTTTTTGCCCTTAACCCCCTCCCTCCCCTTCCCCTGTTCTGCTTGTGGTCATATCAGGAGCAGAGACATCATCCCTCCCTCCAGCCTGTTTCCCAGGCTACTGCTGAGACCAAAAGATGGGGGAACACAAACTCAACAATCCAGGAAGGGTTATTGCTAAATCTGAGAGGGACCTCCCTGAAGGCAGAAGTGTTTTTTATGTATTTTTTTGGTGGACTTTCAAGGAGATGGGTCGGAGAGACATGGGCTGATGTGTTCCCTTCGTCTCCCATACTTGCTGATGCTCTGTGACCTACTGACATACCCTCTTGATACAGGAGAAAAGGTAACTCCCAATCTGCTAGATATCAGAAAAGCTGCATTTCTGTCTCCCCAAATCAAAGAATGAATTTTAAGGAATGACAAAGGTTAAGTATAGGAAAGATTTATTTAGATATCTCCTGAGAGATGGAAGGGAGCCCAAGGCTGTCAACGTGGCACTTTGTCAGGGGTAATTACGTAGCAAAGTCACACTGTCATCAACCTATAGGGTCACGAGTGTAGCTGCTTAGCTAATAATGGTCCAATAAGTTAGCAGCTCACATAGCAAGGCTGCATGGAAAGAACAAAGACATTTTAAGGAAGGGATGTGTCCCTTTTTTGAGGAAGTGAGAGGGTCACTCACGGGGACCACTGATGCCTATCTGGACTTCCTGGGTCAGGCCATGCCAATTACAGTATATTCCAAGTTACTGCTTATCCCTTAAGGAAGCAGGTAGGCCTCTTTTATTTTGAGGCCTGGTCTTCTTAAGATGCACCTCCAGCCATCTATTCTAATGTCTCTCTTTCTAATGTCTCTATTTCTGGTGCTGACTTCCTTAAGGGTCTGATCCCTCCATGACTGTATGTTAATTTCTGTCTCACTTAGCTGTCTGTAATACTCAGGATACCACTCATAACCTGTTGAATATGCCCTCTGTGACCTAGGCAAAATGAAACCCATTTCTCTGAGATGGCAGGTAGACTCACTGGAACTGGCGGTGCCCTTTTCAGGATCTATCGCCTGTCAGATGACTGCTGGTGGTATTTGGCTACTAGAATAAATTGTAGGGAAATTAACATACATGAGGAAGAAAAGTCAGAATTGTTTCTCCTCCGCTCTCTCCATGGAAGAATGTCTTTCACTGTGGCCAGGCCGGGTTAGGGCCTGGCTTCCACTAAGTAACTCTTGGTTCTTCGCTCCAGTAACACTGCATGGACCCTCGGACTCCAGCTAGGAGTTGTTCACTATTGTTCCTAAGCCAGGGGTTGCCTCATACCTCTTGCTGACTTTGCAGCATTTCTATCACTTGTCTGTTCTCTTCCCTACATTAGCATTCCTCTCGTAAAATCACAGTATTGTTACAGGCAGCTGAGTTAGAAATATTATAGGCAGACAGATAGGGCTGGGTCTTCAAAGGAGCCAATGCAGAAGACCAGATACCTTGCAACACTGGAGGACACAGACACCTCTGCTCTGGGCCAGATCTCAAGACAAAAGGCAAAACAAATGCAACCACACCCTAAGTATAAACATCAGGGACTGCTATTTTAAATAGGTATGGATCACCTTGAGGAAGCCAGGAGTCACCATTCCAGTTTCCTATAAAAGGAATCACTACTCTTTCAGCATGTCTGCTTGCTACATGACTCACTTCCCCATTTGTGCCTGATTTGGTCAATTTTACCTGAACAGTTAATCTTACTGGTTGACCACAGTTCTGTCCCACCTCATGCCCATCTCCCTGGCAAGTTCCTATGTTTTTTGCCATCTTGGACCCATCTCACCTCATGGTTTTGCTCTATTAAAGTCCCTAGAAAAGACAACGTCTGTGGCAACCCACTAGGGACCCCTTCTGTCTCTCTCTCAGAGAAAAGCGTTCTCTCTCAATAAATACGTTCTGCCCTTAACCTCCATTGTTCCTAAAATTCATTCTTTGATTTTAGAAAATACAAACTTGTACTGGATATCTAGTAGGTTAAGAGTTTCATTCTCCTACATCAGTGAGAGTTCTGTTTCTCGGGCGATAAGAAATAGTTGTAAAAGAACCCGCATGCTCATGAGACTGGGTCTAGTTTACGCGTGAGCTTTATTGTGGGTAGTGCACATTCACATGAAAAACTCAGTTGTTACATATGTGTACTAAAGGTCAACTTAATAATACCAATTTTGCCTTTAGAAATGTTTCAGGAGGTGCTGGGGATTAGGGAATGTTTTAAATAACCTTTTATTGTCTACTATTTTCTCCTTAACATGTACAGTAATTAGTTTAGTGTGTCACTTAGAATAAACACTCCATAAATGTTAGTTAGTATCACCTGTAAAGTTTCCTGTATTTCTATTTCTCAGAAAACTGTTTGCTGGAATTCAGTTGCCCTGAGAAAAACATTGATAACCTTACGCTTAAGGGCTCATACATAAGCAGCTATGTTAGGAATATGTCTTAATAAATGTCAACTAGGGAAAAAGAAAAGTTTCCTAATGGACTAAAAATGTGCTTGTTTGAAAAGATATCAAAATACTTGTAATGATAAAGAAAATTCTGGAAAAAGTAGTGGTGGCTGTATAATATTGTGAATGCACTTATGTTAATGAATTGTACATTTTAAAATGGTCAAATGATGAAAATAATATTTTTACTGAAAACAGTCCAAAGAAAGCATAAAATGTGAAGTTTGGAGGCATCTAACAAAAGATATTTTTAAAGATTATGAATTTTGAAAAGTACATATAAATGTGTGTTAATCTTAAATTCTTACTTTCCAAGCATAATAATAAAGAAATGTGAAGGAAAATGAGGCGTAGTTTATTTCTTTTCCACTGCTACCATCTGTTCACATTAGCCACAAAGAGCCGTCCTTATAAAATTACCACGTTATAATTCAATGTGGTAATAAGTCTTCAGCACAATGTACACAATCACCAAATGACTATGGCAGTGACATCATTGTAATGGTCATAATTACATGACAATTCAGATATTTGATCATTCAAAACATCAGTAAAATAACTATTCTTCCTTTTTGTCAGCCTCTAAATGCCTCTATTCATTCTTTATTCAAGAATCTGTGGCTTTTCAGAGAGCAGCTAGAATCCCAATCCCGTGAAGAGGAGACAAAGCCAGGAGCGAGGAGGAGGGCTCTGAGGGCGGCCAGCCAGACCCGAGGCAACCAGGGAGATGAATGCGCACGGAGCCAGGCTAATTATCAGAGAGTGAAAGGTCATCAAAATCAATTTGCGGCATGATGTACAAAGGTCATTATCACACTCAGATTTTCTCTGCCCATTTAAAACACAATAAAAATAAAGTGAGTGCTTTAATAACTATGATTAATAAAGGAAAAAGCATATCATTGAGCCATCTGTTTAAATATTTGTGCTACCTTAGTTTTACGCAAAACAGCATGAAAGATGAGCGGTGAGGCTATTTTTTTTCTATTTGTTTGCTTTTAAAATCCTGACATTTTCTCCACTGGTTGCTGAGATTTATAACACAGATGAAAGAGTGCCTCTGAAATGACTGCCCTTTGAAATCAATAGCACGGTGTTTGTAACGACTTTCTTTTTATTATAGAGCACTTCATTATTATTTTTATTATAATTTTATGGGACAGTCTGGAACAGAATTCATCATTCACTTATTTGAAGCATCTCGCTTACTCAGTGGCACAGATGGCCGAGCAGAGAGATTTAATCACCCAGTGTTAGGGCTGCTTTGATGCTAAGGAAATGCAAACCAGAAGAGAGACAGCAAGTGAGAGGCAACAATCACATTATCTTGGTCTCCACTGAAAACTCTGGAAACTGATTCTTGGCGGATTTTGGAAGTCAGCAATACAAAGCCGAAATTTTAGTCTGTTTTTATTTTTTCTAAAAATTAATGTACTACCTAGCAGGGCAAGGGGTGTAATGTGTTTTTTTTTAACTGTGTTTATCAGTGCAAAATATATATTATTTTATGAACACTTACATGGACATTCACAAGTATTTCAAAACAAATGCTTTAATAAGCTGTATTTGTTACTTTTATAAGTAGAACGCTATTTTCTAGTCTTTAAATGCCAGTTATAATTCACCGAACTGTTTCAGTAAAGAGATCTGGGCCCTCAGTTTGAAAAACATGAACTCAGAAAGTTCTTTTCTCTTTTAAATGGACCCTGAGTGTGAGGACTTACTGTCAGCACACAGTAAACGTTTGATATTTACAGTAGTTACCATGAGAAGCACCTTGAATATATTTTTACAAATTAACACTTTCAAGCCACCAGAAAATGCCCTGTCCACAGAGATGAGTTCTCTGATTTTTGTTTGTTTCTATTCACATTGCTCTAACCTTGATCCATCTACCTGATTCAGAAGCCCTGTGCATTCTTAGTATCAGTAAAGCTGAGATTCCTGTTTTAATTTACTTACTAGTTCATTTCTCTCTATATCCTGTAATGCAGGCAAAGATAGAAAATTATACATGCTATAAAATGCTATCAGTTTTTAAGCAGTCAAAATCAAAGAAGGAAGTGAAGAAAAAGATAACAAAAACTAGAAATGCAAATAAGAAAAAATAAACCTTGTCCTAAATTTGACTAGTTGTTACATTATTCACTTTCCTTGGCTTGGAAGGAGACTTGTGAAATCCTTTAAACAACGGAAGTACTTTCACCTTTAATTTATTCAATCATTAAATATAAATATATTGTGAGCACATGTCCCTACCTTAAAAGAATTATGTTTTATGAATGCTTAATTTTTTTTAGTGTGTAGAAATATCCTTTTAAAATATTTGCATTTTGTGCTTCTTCTGTGATGTACAAATCACAAACCAAAACAACCCATTAGCATGCATCTTATGAAATTTCCTGAAATTTATGCTTTTAGTTAAGAAGGAGAAAGTGAGAAATCACAATAGCATGCACTTTGAAGTTAGGCTGAGACAACATCCATCTGTATCAGCCCTTCTGGGAACCAAACAAAGTGCACTTTTAGGGAGATCAATGGCCAAACATCAAGCAGAAGTGATAAAAGTCAAATAGGAAGGGCAGGACAAGACAGCTTCTTTTTCTATACACACTGATGTCATTTCCATCCAGAGGATGAAAAGAGGTGACTTTTTCACTGCGCCCTTTAATATCCACTGTTCAATAAAGGTTGGACAGTCCTTGTTTATCTTTCCTGCAGCCACGGACTCATGGGATGTTTATTTTACACTAACCTCTGTAATGACAAGAAAGTAATAACAAAAATTATGAATGGGCTTAAAAATGATGGAGCCAGGCAGACACCCGCTGTGGTGATGAAGGGGTATGATTTCATTATGCAGGAATGCAGCATCAGCACGAGCAAATAAAAGTCAGGTAAGGAGGAAAAATGCCTAGCATTTTTCTCATTATTTGCTTTCAGTTTGCAGACCTATTTTTGCCAGAAGCGGCCATGCTGAAGTCCAAACTCCTATTTTTAAAAATTCACATTAATAGGAATTTTGGTGTAAACTGGAATGAGTGACATACCACTTGCAGGCCATGGGTTTGGTTATGTCAAGAACTGTGTACCTAAAGTCTTTAAATGCTGAACCCACTACAGAGACAGAATGATCAGGAAAGAAGATACCTTGAAAAGTACCCATTCTTTTCTCCACTTAGCTGACCTCAGGATGAGATTACTCATGGTGACCATCTAGTTAATAAGGAAAGGGGATGTATAGAGTATTAAGATGTGCTGTGTACACATATGAACTCTCCATAATGAATGTAATCATTATGTACCACATAAATGCACTATTACTGTTGTAATTAGGGGTTGTGAGAAAAATTAGAACCAGGACACAGAATTTATAACATTATTTTATGATGGTCACCCAGAGTTAACACAAGAAAGTACAGGAAATCTATCCACAACACTAAAGACTCAGAATATTCAGCCAAGTGTCTGGACCCCACAGCAGTGTCCTACATTAGTCCAGCTGAAGACCCAGAGCTCATGACAATGCCTCCCATGAGTCCAACTGGAGGTCTAGAGCCCATGAGAAGGACTCACACCAGTCTGCTTTATGAATCCGTGCTGGGAAGGCCCAAAGGTCAGCAGTAGAAGCTAGAAAGTCTGTGCCAATGGGGTGAAGGAGCTGTGCTGGTAGGCTGAGTGTTCTACACTGGAGCCAAGAAGTCACACTCAAAACAAAGACCAGGACTGCCTTGAAAAGCATCACAGCCATCCTCAGTGACACAGAGGTCCTGAGCTCTTCCAACAATAAGAAGAGTTGAATATATGCCAAGAAGCCAGCATGATGAGTTTCTCCTGGAGTTTAAACAGCACACGTCTTCCCCTCTGGAGTCAAGAAGCAATACTCAGTATAAGGGGCCAGAGCTCCCCCAGAGTGAACACAGCCACTCTCACCAACAAGGTCCCAAGCTCTTCTGATGACAATGGTTGAACTCACACTGGGGAAACCAGTCATGATTGAAGTGAGTTCATAAACAATATAAGAAACCAAGCAGCCAAATTGATAAATTTGGAATTTAATTAGCTTAGCTCAGCCACCACTTGCATGGACCCATTTTAGAGTCCGACCAAGTGGCCCTAAACTGGAAAATTACAAAACTTTTAAACAGAGAACCACAAAAAGATATCCTGTTGGAAACAATTCAGTTAGAATCTTACATTAATTTTTGGTTGACACCTATATCCTACTTCTTTTGTTGAGCAGGTTAAATTTTCTCCTGTGAGTACAGCTCATTCTGCTTTTCTCATGGATTTGTACCCTGAGTAGTTTTTTATGCTCCTGAGTCAAATATAAGAAACTAGTTAAATGCAGGGCTCAAGATGGTGTCAATTATGCGATGCTACAACAATGACGAGCTCCTCCAGGAGAACCAACAGCTCTAACAGCAACACGTAGGAGAACCCACAATGCCCAGCTTCTCCTTCCCCAAGCCTCTATTTATGCTGCCAACTTTCCTCAGGTGGAACGTCCATGCTGAGCACCATGGTGGTGTAATCCAGCTGGCGTTAACGTTGACCACCGGTTTTTAATCCGGAACAACTACTAACAAAAACTTGAGAAAATGCCATCATCACTGTCACAGTGGTGCACTCCTGTAATCAGCATTCTTGGAGGCTGAGGCATGAGGGTTAGGGGGAAAAAAAACAGGCTGAGGGCTGTAAGTTAAAAACAGTGTGTGAGTGACAGTAAGCTCATCCTAAATGGATACCAGTCGTCTGGTTGTGGTAGCCATCCCTCATGTCCACATACTTGGGTTCCCAGATTCCAGTGGTCATGTTTAGCAGAAATGTTTGAGCTAAACACACACACAATGAGTCAATACTCAGGTAAGGCCTGAGCTCTGGAGTCAGGTGGTCTGATTGAATCCCCGCTCTGCCTCTTTATAGTTCCATACAATGAGTCTTGACACTCTCATCTGAATAATGGGTATGTAATATTTCACAAAATTGTTGGGGAAATTAAACTAGATAATCCAAGTGCACCCTAAAATCATACATAGGACAGAATAAGCCTACAATAAATATATATTCTATTTTTTATTGTAATATTAAAGTTCCTGAATTATCAATGTTTTTAAATTACTTGATGTATGGGTACTTGATATAATGAGGGAAATAATTCTAGATTGTTTAATAAATATTGCTTTGCCTATAAGAAAAGCTATGTCTATAGATCTAGTGAAGATTGATCAGTTAGTTATGTAATTCAGGCTTAAAAACTCGGACACAGCTTCCTCCAGATTGTCTGATAACGTCTTACTGAAAGAAGCACAACCTCTACATTTGTTTTCTTTTTTCTTTTTCTTTCTTTCTTTTTTTTTTTTTTTTGTACTGGGGATCAAACTCTCGACCTTGTGCTTGCCAAGCACAAGCTAAATCCCTGGCCCAAAAGAAGCGCATGAATGAAAGGGAGAACTGAATGTATGTGACCCACACCCTCAGTCATTCCACTGTCACGTCCCTCAGGAAGCCCACATGATTCTGTCGCTGTCAGAGCGAGCTGTTGGGAAGGATTCCATTCAAGTGAAGCGCGACATAAGGGACACATCCGGTGATTCATTCCAATCAGCTGTAAATTGAAACAGACAAAATCTATTGCACTGATTTTAAGATCAATTTTGGGTTCTCTTTGCAAGAGAGGAGAGACAGGGAAACAGGAAAGTGAAAGTGGGAGTAGAGAGGCAGACAGACACAAAGTGGGGAGGAAAGAAAACAGAGAAGAGAGCTGGGGACAGAGACCTATAGAGGGCCTTTTACTTCTTCAGACACACAAGTTTAAATATTGCATAGTTTCTCCTGTATGAAAAATTAAAATAATAAAGAGCAAAATAAAAGAAATAATAGGAAGTACAGAGACAGACCTTTCTTATATGAGAAAGGGGTAAAGAGAGGGGTGGGAGGGAAACAAAGGGATGAAAATAGGAACTAAGGTGTGTTACGTACATCGATCAACTCTACATTATATACTGCAACTTGTGCTTTAAAAGTTCAGCTTCTGAATTATATTTTTGTGATCCATAAGAAAAATTCCAAGTGTATTGTTTAAAGTTACAGTGTACACAGTTCAACTTTTCATCTGCAGAAAATAACTAAGTTCCTTATCTATGGATCAAAGCCAACAGTTAAGAAATAATAGACTAAAATTGTAGGCAGCCCTGAAAGGGATCTAAGATTGAAAGTCAAGACACATGGGTTTCAGTTACAATTTCATGGCTTTAGGTCTTCTGATTTTAAACTTTTGTGTCAAGAAAGTGAAGACTTTTCTACGTACCTGAAATAAGTAAAAAGAAAATGAACATATACTATGGACAAAGAAAAAAAATCAGACTATAATAAAACAGTTGGACAAATTGAAGTCCGCAGTATATCAAGTAGTGCAGAAAGAAAGACTCTTTGTTCCAGATGGCTAATTGAATAGAAGATTTGTGTGAAAGCACATGAAAATAGCATGGATACACATAAACTTGGTGTGAAATAAATGAGAACATTCCTGTAAATTTTTCTAAATCCAGAAACTCCCTTTTATAAACAATGAAAAACAGAATAATGCAAGACAGAATAAGATAAAGGAGCACATGTAATTTATTTACATACTCAAGGTTCATGGCTTTCATGAAAATGTAGATAAAAATAACTTTCGTTCTTGGATGCATTACAAGCTGGGTGTGGAGACTGAATGCTATTTCAGCTGATTTGTATAGAAACTCTTGCTCTTCTTCCTAAGAACGGCATTTTTTTAAAAAACACTGTGACTTGTAGCAATGAAGGAGATTAACTGGAGCATGTGTTGAGTCTTTCCATTTCTGACGACCCAGTTGCTTTCAGAAAACTCCCAAAAGCTATGAATCAAAAAGCACCATATATATAAATAACAAATTAGTTACTATTTCTCCTGTTTGATGAGACTTTCTGTAGGTCCAATCAGCCCTGTTTCTCTGAGATAAAAATATAGAGAGGGAAAGGAAACAAAAGTAATGAGGAGAACAAAACTTTGGGAAACTGAAGCTTAAGACCAAAATGGAGAGCTTTCCCAAAGCGATTGCCTCATTCTGCTTCTGTTACTTTGCTTGTACCTCTCCGTTCTGGCATCTTGTTTATAGCCTCAAACTCCCTAGGCTTAGCAATACCCTGTTGTGCCCTGTAGCTCAGGCTGCGGGTTCCAGTCTAAAATTTCTATATAACACAGTCCCGACAGAGGCTCGGGGCTCAGACTTAGGAGCGCACAGCTCCTCTGAGCCTGCTGGCGTAGGAAGGTGGTTCCCTCTGCCTGTCTGAGTGTCGCTGGGTTTCTTCACCTCTGGTAAACCTAAAATTGCTGTAACAAAAGGAGAGCAAACTGAAACCCAGTTATTGTTCTCCTTAAGATATGCATTAGATGAAGAAAAGGTAAAACAGACTAACCACAAGACACCTGTATTACAGGGGACAGTAAAACATGAAGCAACATAAATTTTTATTATTACCAGCAGATTTGCATCAAATTTTTAGGCTGTTAATAGATGGGTAGCTCAGTCTTGTTACGGGCACTCTCTGAGGAGCCACAGTGACGCAGCTGTATGTTTTTTTTTTTTACACTCTGATAATAAAAACAACATAAACTGAGGACACGGAAACCAACTTGAACCATCATTGAACTTGCAGGGCTCAATTGCTGCCATGGTACAGTCAAAAGGTCTTAACACCAGAGATGGCATTACACCAAGATTTCATGTTTTAATAGTTGGGCTTAGTGTAGTCTCAGCATTCTGGGAGATGGAGGCAGAAAAATTGTAAATCACAAACTTTTTTGACAGAGAAAATCTGGAGATTTCTGAATGGCTGTCAGAGAAAGGAGAAAGGGAAAGGGGAGAGAGAGAAAGAAGGAATGAGTGAGAGAGAGGAATAAAAGAAAGAATGAGGGAGAGGGGGAAAGAAGTAGGGAGAGAGAAAGAAAAAGAAAGAAAGAAAGAAAGAAAGAAAGAAAGAAAGAAAGAAAGAGAAAGAAAGAGAAAGAAAGAAAGAAAGAAAGAAAGAAAGAAAGAAAGAAAGAGAAAGAAAGAAAGAAAGAAAGAAAGAAAGAAAGAAAGAAAGAAGAAAGAGGAGAGAGAGAAAATGTAAAGAACATTTTCCAACAGAAGGCCAAACATTTTGGCTAAAAACAAAACATACTTACTAAGAACCATTAAAGTATTTCAGGAACAGAATGCTTTCATTTCTTTTTGGCTTCTAATTTCAAAAACAGTAACATTACCAATGCGTGTCTTGTACTTTAGGTTACAAAACAAGAAAAGGTCATTTGTAATGTGTAGAAAAAGCACTCTCTTGTCTTTGGGCTTAGATAGGAGCGAGGTACAGGTGACAGCCCTGTACTCAGCTTTCCCCAAGAACCTTGAAACTGGAATATTCTTCTGTGATGTCTGTATGTATTTCAAATACATGAAATAGTACCTCAGCAAGTTAAAATTTCTTAAGAAAATCTTTTATACATTGTGCACATTTTTCTCCAAAGTGGCCCTTCTCTCCCATATTTTCACAGTATCTTATTATGAAAACTTTTTTAAGATGCAGCATGTTGAAGGAATATTACAGAGAACATCTGTATCTTGGCACCTCAATTCTATCATTACTGTTTTCCTGTGCTTATTTCATCCTCTTTCCATCTGTCTACTCATCCCTCTAGACACTGATCAAGTATTTTTCTGATACGATTGAAAATACACCACAGACCTCCGTATGTTTCCTCCAATACTTTATCATCGTATCATTAGCTGGCATTCAACATTCACTTACACTCTTATTCTGAGGACGTAAAATTGGAATACAATGAGAAAGACGTATCTTAAATGTACATTCTGGGTTTTAAAAACTGTTCACATCTGCGTTGCCAGAACGCCTAGTGTGTGGCTTAGATTTGAGCAGCCTCTCCCAAAAGTGAGCCGGCTGGGGGTTCGCTTTGCACCTCCAGGCAATGTGGAAACTTTAACAGAGGATCAGAGGGGCAGGTCTCCAGGTCCGGAGGCTGCCTGTGAGGGGCAGCAAGCCCAGCTCCTGCCTGTTTCTCTCTTCCTGCTGCGGCAGGACTCTATCAGGTGCTCCCTGCCCCGAGGCACTGCCTCCACCCAAAAGCAGCAGGTCTGTCCACCCATGGATGAGAGCCTCAGAACTTGTGAGCCAAAATAAACCTCCTCAGCTTTCAAGTTTATAGTATCGGTTTCTGTGACAGTAACAGAAACCTAACCCACCTAACAGACACGGAATGCTGCCCTAGCTCCAGTAGGTGCTTTCCCGGGCAGTGCTTGGCACTGGTTTCCCAGAAGCGATGTCTATTTTTATTTTTGCTCCCGGATAGCATTCCCGGGAATCACACATTTTATACTCACATTTCAGTCAATTAGCAATTTATTGAATGTATCACTTGCTTGGAAGAATATTCTGTTACCATGGAAGAATATTCTGTTACGTTTGTTTCACAATCTGCTTATTCATTTCCTATTTACGGACAGCAGAGCGATTTCCAAGAGTTGACCATGATGGGAAACATCGCCGTAAACATTCCTCCACACATCTGAAGAGCCTACATTTTGTCTAGAGATGTTTTCGCACATCTCTAGAAAATCTAGAGATGTCTATTCCCACAAAACTGAGAATCTACTGGGTTTATTTGAAGGACAATGTACTTCAGACTACCAAATAACTTTTAGTTTTGATTCCTATTTGAACTTGATGGATTCTGTGGAATATTTTTTTTTTTGGTTTGTTTTGTTATTTCATTGAACAATTTAGCATAGATGGAAAGAATTTTTAAAAGGAAGTAATGACCTTGGGCATCATCTTGAAGTGTGAATACACTGGTTTGTTCAAATAACTTATATGTAAAATATCATGCAATTCTAGAAGAAAAAAGAATTACTGTATAACCTTTGTACTTCATCCACAAAGATTGTCTGTGACTTAAAATAGCCTGGAATTAGTAATACTATAAATCTTTCAGAAAGAGATGTCCATGCTTGTTCTTCTAGCTCTGAAAAAAAATTCAGTACGTCATAGATCTCACATAAGTGAAGCAATTTCAAACTCTATCAAGATTAGGCTATTACTAACACCCTGGGATAAGATGAATTGTGGGATTTTTAAATGCTCCACTGAATCACTAAAAACATTGAAACAAACTTTGTTGGTGTAAGTAGAACATTTCAAACAGGCTTCTGAACATTTGAAACACTGGCTTCTTTAAGAGTCTGCAAGGATGATAATTACATTATTGAGTTAAATTCTTCAAAAGAACTAGAAACAACTAATTACATGCAATAGTTAGATGTAGAAGGTGGTTTAGGTGTACACAGAAAGTTTCCTTTAAATTCATACAGCTTTGGGTCAAATGTTACTATGGTGACATGAAATTTTCTTTTCTGGAAAACTATAAAAAAGAACACACAATTCCAAAACCTCTATATATTTTATAGAATGATTTTTCTTAAATATGTATTCTTAAATAATAAAAATATATGGGGAGAACATACACTCATTTCATCTACTTAAAAAAAAACAAACCTGTTATCCTTCTATTTCATTTCTATCAATTCATCCAGAATATTTTGGTCTTATAACTTTTATTTTTCAGAAAGAAAACATGCATTATAAATTATTGCAAATCAAGAGATAATATTTTTGGTTAGGAATACCAAGAAAATTTGCATGTGATCTATAGAATAATAAAAGTTAATACTTTTATTAAAGTCAGTATCCTAGTAACATGGGAAGTAACAGTAGTAAATCTTTTCAAATTTGGGGTTCTTTTCTAAATTATTTTTATGGATGGGAACAGAAAGCAAGGACAGGGCAATGTTTTCCTAGCTGTCTAGATCAGGAGAGCCATCTGGCACTCATTTTCACAACTACGGGGGAACCAATAAACTCTGCTCTAATACTCCAATCTATTCACTAATCGTAATAATCAGAACATCTGGTTAGGGTTTCCTTTACTAGGGTGTACCCAAAGGATTTCATTAACAATCAGAGTTCCTACTGAGCTGTGTTGACGCTCAGCTTTCCATAGCTCATCTCTGCCTGATTCGAGCTAGATACGTCATCTTGCCTGCTTGAACACTCAGGTGAATACCATCCAACCTTACACAGACAGTAAGTCATTCACTAATTCTAAAAAGCAACTTCAATTTCTCTATCATTATTTCTCTAATTCTGTGCTTTTTCCTAGACTTGTGGCCTAAATTCTGACTTCTTCTTGCCCAGATGCTACCTTGAGTAGTTTCCACCACGTTGTTCAGCATCTGCTGTTGTAGCAAACATTTGCTCTTCCAGTCTCCTCAAGCTTTCTTCTCTCTGATGCCAATCATCTAGAATTGTGGTCTGGTTTCTCCTAAGCCCTTGAGTGGTATTGTAATCCAAATAATGCAGTTTGTAATCCAAATATTATAAACCCTTTTCTGGTCTACCTCAGAATCCAGAAAGTTATATTTGTAATCCCATAGAAATGTTATTGGAATTCCAAGGAGTTAATTCTAATCTACCACCTCCAAAACAACCCACAGCGAAAGTAAAGTCACTGAGACATATTCAAACTTACGGACGGCCGAGGGGTTCTCAGTCTGACTCAAGTGAGGATGTACAGCGAAGACTTTGATCCAAGTCCTCTCCCAGAATTTATTATCTAATGGACGATTCAAGGATGAGTGACAGTGAGGATGGGGGGAATTACAAAAGCAAGGTGAGCTGAGATGGCCAGGAGGAGAGGAAGAGCCTCTGCAATATGCAGGGAGAGGTATGCAGAAGGACCAGTCTGCATAACTAGATTGAGATATCATATAAATGAATTTAGGAGGCCACTGCTTCCATTTCTGATATGTAAACTTTTGTACCCTGGGAAATCATAGCCTCTTGTTTTGAGGCTCTTACCCAGTTGACATTCCTGGAGCTATTTGGCTCTGCCACTCAACTTTGTTCAACTGTTTTATAGGGAACACCATGCGAAGAAACAGGAAACTGTCAGCTGGCTAAAGGATTACATGTCAGCACCTCAGCTGGCCTTATCTGCTTTACTTAGAGCCAATGAAGGGAGAAAGAAATGGCACAGCCAGCTCTGTACGTATCAGTACATGGAGACAGATTTATTAGTTAAACCAAATACCAAAGAAATTGTTCTGCATTCACGGGGACTTGCCCAGGTTTTCTCCTACAGGATGGCTTTCTCTACACCTCTATGAACTGAACCCAAATATATTTCACTTTGGACAGTCTATATTCAAAATAGAATAAACACTGGAAATAATTATGTGGTGTATTAATTTGGACTAATCCGTAACTAGCATTCTACTTGGGGGTGGATTTCTATTCATCTACTCCAAGCAGAAGAGTTATTTTCAAATATTCTTCCAATTCTAGCATGATATAACATTATAAGTAGCTTCATTGTGATAATAATTATGACTCATTGGATCATAGTAAGTAGGTTAAAATGTGTTTAAACTTTTCCAGTTCTGATGGCTACCCTGCAACTGTGAGGTTATCCTGTCAGTAGACAACTGCGGTAGTTTCCAACCTGGCTACACAGAAGAAATAAATGGGCAGATTTGTTAGAATATATTGTCTGGGTTTCATTTAGATCAATTACATTTAAACCTTGGGAGCAAGACACATGCATTTTGTAAAATCTCTAACATGTGATTCTAATGTACAGCTGCGATTGTGAAGTATTATAATAGCCTGTATCAGCTTATTGGACACAGATTTCTTTAATGACCATTTCAAAAAGTGAATTAAATATTTCCCGGATTATCAATAAATATATGCCAGAATTCCTGAAATAAAATGTCTTGTTGGCACAACAGGCAAATCTTATTTTTTATAAAATTTAAAAAATGAATTTTGGCTTCACACTTTGTTCCTTGTATACACTTTTTTTAATTTGAAATACAGTAACACATAAATATTTTAAATATTTATCCTTTGGAAACTATTCCACTTCCCTTGAAAATCTTGTGGCATCAATTTTTATGAATCAAGAAATCATCGTGATTCTGACTGGGGCACCAGCTTCACAGATAAACATGTAGCTCTGACTAAAAAAATTACCTAGGTTTCCTTGACTGATTGGGAATTGATCTCATTACTTTTCTGCACTCTTGCTGGTAACAATGAAATCTCACACATGTTCACATACTTATCAAATAATAAGACCAGAGGACAAAGCCCCTGAGTAAGATAAAACGGATAACAGAAATAATCACTGTGTATCACTACTGCAAGAATCAATAAAGCAAGTATGTTATTCTTTTTAAGTGTCATATTACAATAATGTTTTCCTGAAGACTGTTGTCTGCATCCAATTTAAAAAGGCATCTGCTTGTGTTTGCTTAAAACAAAAGGGTGGTTGACTTAATGAATTATTTACAGGCATGCAATATGGCAACAATGTCATTATGAACTCTCTTCTAAAATCTCCTCTGGCTACTCCTGGCAGGGTGTCAATTTGCTTGTTTTTATTGTAGGTGCACCAAATTGTGAAGCTATTTAAAGAAATAAGATTCTACCATTGGACTTACTAAAGCATGCAATTCCAGTACAAAAGCCATAACAAGAATGGCAAAAACATTTAGTTGGTATTAACAATGTGTAACGTTGATTTCAAATAGGAGAATCACCATTAGAGGTACTGAAAGCTAAAAGCAGTGTTAGATAGACACAGGGCCTAAAAGATTAAATAAAAAAAGAGGCTTATAAGTAGAGCTGAAGAGAAATGAAAGAGTTTGAACTATGACTTTACTTCTCCCTGTCAGTATCTGCTTGGAAAAAGATCATTGAGAGTATTCATACTCCTCTACCTTACTAAGGAAATAAAAGAAATTAAATGAACTGCAGAGTTTATAAGAAGTAAAAATAAAAGGCTTCATAAGAAATATCATGGATACAAAGTAGCTTGCTGTTTTAAATCCAATTATTTTCTTTGACATCATTCTTCCAACTCCAAATGAGTTAAATTTTCCGTTTCAAACCAGTATCTAGACAGACGGTCTGTGAAGGCAGGTGGCTTTTGGTCAAAGCACATCAGAATCCAAGCGGGATGAGAAGGAACAAAGCCCACAGCCCTGGTCAGTAATCCTGAGCTCAGACCCACACGGAACCTGGCACGGCACAGGCTCTAATCACTAATCCACGATTCGGGAGGGTGGAGGGACTTGACTCAACTGAGATTTCAAATTGCAAAAACGGTTTTGTGAGATCGTATGAAGTCAAGCCAATCACCGCTGGAAAGTTCTCCTGCCGGAACATGCAGTGGGGCCCTAGAACAAGCGAGGGGCCGTGGAGGAAGTCAGCGCTGCATCTTGGTGTGGACTGCGGTGATCACCTGCCACCTGCGGGACCGGTGCTGGAGGAGGTGGCAGAGGTGAAGGAGCCTGACACTGTCCCTGCTTCCGGGGTTGGCGTTTCCTGGGGAATTTTCAATTGCAAATCTGATAGAGACTGTGGTGAAGAGCTAGTATTTTTATCTTAACCTGTTGATTGTGCTCTGAGGATCATATAGTTTAAAGATGTCATCCTATATTTTAATCCAAGACACCAAAAGATAAACATAGTAGGTTTTGTTATCAATTCTGTGAAAGATGAGCCCTCAAATGTTACTGAGATTGTGAACAAAGTGTGAGGAAGTGTAATTTATGCTCAGTGCTTGGGCCACACACTCCTGTGCTGGCACCAATGGGCTTTACTCTGAGAGGAGCAGCTCGGCGCTAAGAAGACCTCTGGTGGGTTTGCAGGGCCGGCCTATAAATTCAAATCATAGTAGTGGCATTGTCCCTGTTGAAGAAGGGAGAAGAATTAGGAAAATCACCCCGCCCCACCAGGAGCAATGCTTTCTCTCATTAACATGGCTTTGAAGCTGTTCAAAGGATATGAGACACTGGCAAACATGAAGCCGGTGGGAGCGATTCATTTTCTTTGGCTCTGCTCACAGATCAAATTCACCTGAAAATTGAAAGTCCATTTGCTCTTTTGTAGGCATTGGAATAAATTTAAAGTTGGGATTACAAATGCAGTGGCCTTTTATCTTTTTATAGCTCCTGTCTTGATGCTTCCTTTATACTCTGAATGCAGCGGTATGGAAAAGACTAAAAGCATGGGCTGAAATTTCCAGGAATCCTGGGCATGACCTTTGTCATGCGTGAACTGTCCAGCTGTGGACAAGTCACTTAACCTCTCTGAGCTTCTGTTTTCTCATTAGGAGATTTTGAAAACAATCATGATAATAATATCTAAATTTAAAGATTGGCATGACGCCTTAATTAATGTAACAGTTCTCAATCTAATAGGAATAATGTAACTTATAGAATGTTACATTACTGGTATTATTGTCATTGTATCAAGTTTCCTATCAGTGACCTGCTGGCAATTCTTTAATTGATCACAGATAGGCAGAACTGCCTGCATAGCTTGTGAAGCCTGATACAAAATGGAAAAGTGGAACTCTGTGTTTGGAATGATTAAGAGTCTCAAGATGTTGACTGCTTCTCAGTGCAAGGCTCCGTGTTATCATACAGGTCCCACACTTTAAAACCAATATTTTGCTAAGTATTCTGTAGATCACAGTGTCCATCTTTTCTCAATTTCCTTTGCCTATGGTCTAGTACATTCTCATGTTCATGTTTGTCTTGAACAGACAAAACAATTAAAATATATTTTTATGGGGTAATAATTTTAAATTATTTTTTAAAAACTCCCCTTGACTGTATATCAAATCTTCAGTTTAGCCCACTAAGGGACATTAAGAATTTTAACTAAGCGGCAGGCGACCCATGGAGAGAACCAGGCAGCCAGCGTCTCCCGAGATCCGTGCCATGTTGGGACTTAGGGCGCTGGGCAACAATGCAACACGCCCACCTCCTTGGTAAGCAGCCATGAGCGTACTAGTGTGTGGGCTGAGAATCAAACATCCCTCCCCACCACCTCATTAGCAAATGGGAGCCAGAGGTCTGAGCATCTATTGGGAGGATAACAATATGCAGTATAGCAAATATGGGGGATTTCCTTCTACCATCTCTTTGAAGGCAAATATTGTTATCACTGTTTGGCTTTGTTTTGATTAATTGTATTGCTTTGTTCAGTACTCTGTTTTGATAGGTTTTATGATGCTCTGTATTTGGTTTGATTTTGCTATACCTGATTGAAAGAACAACTATTGTGAAGTTGGTGCCTATAATTGGAATATGGTACCTATTATTGTTATCCTGGTAACCTGCTGTGCAGTTCTATACCAATTTCACTGCATTGTCTCGATTGGCTTTATTCTGTCTTATTCTGTTGTATTTTGCTACCTTCAAAATAATAGTAATAAAAAAAGAATTTTAATTAAAAGGAAGTTAAGCCTGAGGGATTTAGCTCAATCATATTTTTCAAAAATGCATAGAGACTTGGGTTCATTCCCCAGCAACGTATAAGTCAAAACCAGGAACCCAGTGGCTTGGGGAGAGCCAGACCCAAGCCTCTGTGAATCAGTGCCCTTTGTGGACTGCGGAGGGAAGGAACCAGGCCCCGCAAGGAGGAGCTCTCCGCCTGGAAACCATACCGTTTCCACTGTTTTGTTGGGTTGGGTTATTCTTTTCTTTTGTTTCATTTATATTAACTCTGATGGCATGAGCAGCTATTTAAAAGACAGCAAGACATGCTATGGAAGCCATTATGTGTTTACTACTGGCTTGTTTTGATGTCCTTTATTGCATTTATTGTTTCACTTTTATTGTTTCTATTTTATCCTTTTCTGTACGATTTTTAATATGCCCAAAGGTGGTACTGCAGCTATTATGAAGACAACAAAGGCATCGTGGCAACTATTGTTGATTTCATAATGTTTGGAAGTCTTCTAATACTTATTCTGGGTTATTTTGATTGATTTTATTGTTTTATTTTCCTTGGTTTTAGCCTTTAACATAAAACAAATCTTTAAAATAAACAAACAAAACTTTTTAAAAAGCCAAGACCAAAACAAGAAAGAAAATGAAACTAAAGTCAAAGATATTTAGCTTCTACCCTAGAAATTCGTATCTTAGGAGTGGCTACTTAGGAATTCCTTCATTGCAGTCTTCACCATCAATGTTGGCGCGCTCAGTTGCTACCTTGTGTCATAGACTGTGCCAGAAATTATTCTCTAAGGCACGCTGCTGTGCCACATTTCTCCTGAGCAGCTGACAAGATGGAATGTCCTAGGCTTGCTTTTTTTTTTTTTTTTTTGCATCAGAAATCGAGCTCAACAACTCATGCTTGCCAGGCAGACCCTGTGCCGCTGAGCTGTGTCCTAGGCTTTCTTGTAGTTTGGAATAAGGACACAGAGATAGCTTTTGATCCTGGTTCCCCAACCATGGATATACATTCCTCCAAGAACTTTTTCTCTTTCCCTCAGCTGCAGCGCCCTGTGGGAGAACTCCTATATTTTAGAAGACGGTGCAGTTGGGAGATAGAAGATCTGGAAGATCTAAATCACTCTGTGGAGCAGAACCTCCTCCTGCTGATATAGCCACTGGCTCACTGGGCTGTGCGGTGACAGAGAATAATTTACATTGCATTTTGCAACTGAAATCTTGGTGGCCATTGTGACAATCAGCATTATGTCACCTGACTAGTGTGCTTGCGTGCAGGCAGAAGATATTCCTGACATTTATAGGCTCAGTGAGAATTTGAAAGGAAGGTGTAAGTAAATGTTTCAAAGCTGTTCTTCTGCAAGAGGGAGACTTGTGTAAAGAACATTAGAGAGAAGCGGAAGGTCAGTTACATAGTCATAGTGGTGTCTTTGGAGTTTTCTTCTTTGGAGGTCATCGTGGAGAAGATGAGGCCCCATAATGATGTGGACAGGTGCTGAGGTTTATATCCATCTCACCCCAAGAGCCTCGAGATTCAGTGGTGGAAGATTTAGAAGTGACGTGGCCATGGAGATTCTACACCTGACTTACTGCTAAGAGGAGGACTTGGCTGGAGGAGGCAGGCCGCTGGAAGCATGATCTGGTATGTTCCTCACCAGCTCCTCCCCTCTCTCTCTGTTTTCGGGGCCAGCGTGCCATAAGCAGCCTTTCCTCTGCTCCACTCTGCTACCTTGCTGTGTTGCTTTGAAGTCAGCTGTCTGTGGGCTAAACCATGAGCCCAAATAACGTTCTCTCTTCCTTCAAGCTGTGGGTGTCAAGTGTTTTATTTTGGTGACAAAAAAAAATGTAACTAAGACAAAAGGACTTTTGCAAGTGGTCATGTTTTTATTATCTTTATTTGTATTTGGGACACTACAAGGAAACTTTCCTACCTCAGTTAAAGACAGATCACATCAATCTAGTGGCAAGCCAGATCCAGGCACAGGGAGCTCTTCCCATGCGGCTGTCTCAAACCTTCCTGACTCCTAAATTGAATACACAGGACAAGTGGAAGCAGAGTGTGACTGTAGAGGCTACAGGGACTGCAGATATGGGAGCAGGATGGCTCTCTTGCATGAGTGGCTGAACGAATAACCAGGATGGTCCCACATAAAAGTCAGAGCCACATCTCCCAGAAGTCTGGGGAAGCACAGACCCCCTCAAAGAGGTCAGCACACCAGAGAGTGCTAATGAGCACGGACTCCCCAGAACTCTTAGCACTACTCCAGCCACAGAATTCGGTCATGAACACCTTCCAGATAAGCAGCCTGAGGATGGACATGAGACTGAAAGTTTGGACACAAGGATTCTAATTCCTCCGTGCTCATGAGAAGTCTCATCCCACATATTTCAGTCAGATGCCCGGCATCACAGGGAAACAAGTGGTAGATGGAAAGTGTTTCAGAGAAATGCGCTCTTGGTCAACAGACCTTGAGTGTCACACATGTGGCTTACAGGCAGGCTCTGCCACTGAGTATGTTTTTTTGCCATTTAACATTAGGTGTGAGATAGGGATGTGGTGTATGGAGGTATTGTAATGTTTAAGTAGTTTAAGATAAAATGAAGCATTTGTTTTCTCTGAGTATTTGAGTTTTAATGAATTAAATTTAGTCAGTCTTTGACAAAGTGTCTGTTAAAGCTCTATTTACTACCAGACATTTTTTTATGACCAAGTTCTGGCAATAAAAGTGTTTTGCCGATCGATATCACTTGCTGTCTTTTTTTCAGTGGTGCCCTGGTTTTTAAAAGGATAATTTTCCACCATTATTCTTCTGAAATATAACACACAAGACAACGAAGTGCATAAAACAGTGCCAGTTTTTACATGTTTTCTTCCCAAGCAGTGCCCTGGAAAAGCCAAGCCTGCCAGGAACAATGTCAGAAGCATCAATTGACTACAGTGATCACAACATCCCCAGAAGGCAGGTTGTCTAACAATAAAGTTGCCAAGAGAAGAAATTGCTGTACCTGCGGAGACCGTGAGGAGCTCCGGGAAGGTGGCCCATAACCAACAATAAAGGCAGTGTAGAATGGCTCCAAGTTCTTCTTTTAACCCAGTGGGAGCTTCCTGAGGCTTCTAAACCACTGGCTTTTCTGAGTCTCTCCAGGAAAGACGCAAGTCTTACATCCTGGAACGATGAAAGTTTTATTGAAGAAGAAGCCATTGGTCTTCATATGCACGTTTACATTTCATTTTGGTTCCTGACTGGAATTAAATCCTGTCTCCTGAAGAGCCAGCCACACATTCAATTTCATTAATAAAGGCAAACAATAAGTAAGTAGGAGAACCATCAATGACTCACTTTGTGTAATTTTTCTGTACTGTTTCTAGGTTTGCATGTCAGTTAATCTTAACCGTCCACTAGACTGGAATATGAGATTGGGTTGGATCATGGGGGTGACTTATGGATCAATAGCTGAAACCCTGATATTCATAGCTGAACACGCCATTAGGAAGTGGCCCGGGTTGGGTCTCAGAAGGCAGGTCTTTAGAGTGGGTATTAGTGGCTGGCCTTTTCCCCTGGCCTCCTCAAAATGCCCAGCTTTGCTTCCCCATTTCCTTCTTCCACAGTGTTTTGTCTTGAAGTCAGCCATGTTTGGCACATTCCGCAGAGGCCCGGCAAAGGCAGATGAGCCACAGAAATGAGCAGTGTATTCCTTCCTTCCCTTCACCTATTATTAGAGAAGCCCCAGGATTCCAGGGAGCCTCCACGATCCAAAAGCAGAGGTGGGGAGAGCGGAGAGAGGACCTGGGAGAAGCATGTGTTGGGATCATTTTTCTCTTTTACATCCATAGCACCCAGCCCAAAAGACTTCAGTAGGAGGACACTCGTGGCATCACAGTGGCTGCTTTTTCTTTCCTGGTAGTCGTGCACTTACTGCTTCCAGTCCCCGCAGATGAGGAGCAGTTATAGCTATTTAAAGTACCCTAGAAAAACCTGACTGTAAGAATGAGTTGAAGCGTAATTTAACCCCAAGCAACAGCAGACGCCTACGTTCTGGTCAAGAGTCCTAAATAAATCCACCTTCAGTAATTGCCAGCACATGGCTGTCTTCAGTTTATGAACCAACTCCAGCATCCCAGGGATTACATCCTTCCTTGATCAATCTTCAGTCAGGAATTTACTTCCCTAATAACATGCTTCTCGACATCAGACAGGTCCCAAAATGACCATCACACAGAGGCGACGCGAACAGCTGGGAGTAGCTGATGGTGGAGAGCACAGATGTGCCTGACAGGACAGTAACTGCTTAGCAACTTGGTGTAACTGACTTCCCCACGTTCCAGAGCTCTGTCGTCCCTGAGACGCTACTGCCTGCTACGATGACTGCTTTGCTTCTTGTCCACTCTTTGGCAAAGGTGTTTACCTAGTGCTTCAGCTCTGTGTTAATTATGAGATCAGCTCAAGGCCTACAATTTAGATGCGGGCTCGGAATCCTTTCAGTAATTCACTTCCTGTAAGTCCTTGTTATTGGCTCCTGAATGTACTTGCTTAAGCTAATTAAAAAATAAACTGAAGCAATTCATTTCTTATGCAAAATTAAATCTGATCTACACACCGAATATTGTACCCTGTCATGTTCATTCCAACTTCAATTCTTCCTTTTATTGCTCACTTTGCAACTTGAGAATTCCCACTTAAGAGGAAACGTTTGGATTCTTGGGAAGAAGGAATTGGTCTGTCTGAAAACATTTGGCTACAAAACAACTTTGATAAAGAATTAAAGTAACAAAAAAGATTTTTGATGTTTCTTTTGTAGTGTTACCATCAATCCACAACATCGTGAGTCAGACAAATTGATAGACTAAAAGTAAAAGTAAAATCCTTCACATAATCCTTCTTTGCTTGAAAAAGTAGCATCAGTGGACCTGATGGGCATGACATCAGCCTCTTTCTTTCTTCTTTCTTTCTTTCTTTCTTTCTTTCTTTCTTTCTTTCTTTCTTTCTTTCTTCTTTCTTTCTTTCTTTTTCTTCCTTCTTTCTTTTAATTTTAAAACAAAAAAAATGGTGATGCAGAATTTCAGAACAAAATAATAGGATATTAGCAATGGTTAATATATTGCATATTGTTACCTTCAAAGTAATGCAGATCACAAGATATTGGCATTAAAAAATGATTAAATAATCAAACATTGAAAGTACAAGCCATTCTTTTTGAACAACAGAGATTAGTAGTGTAGTTATTTATCATATATATATATATACACATATATATGTATATAATCTTTTCCCTTTTTTCTTATTTCCTTTTTCCTATCCTAGTTGTTTTTTCCTTTTGAGCAGTTTCTTTTCCTTTCACTGTCACAATGTCTATTGTACATTTTGGATCCTCTTTACTTTTTCAGGTTTTTACACTAGGGAGATTTGTCCTTTTTTATAGATGAGTAGTTCTCCATTGTATAAAAATACCACATCTTTTTTATCCATTCCTTGGTTGATGGACATAGGAGTTCTCAAGATTTAGCTATTACAATCCATACTGATATAAACATGGGTGCACATATATTACTGTGGTATGATGTTTTTAATTCTTCTGGGAAAATATCCAGAAAGGTTATAGCTGAATCAAATAGGACTTCTAATCCTAGTTCTTTGAGGAATCTCCACACTGATTTCCACAGTGGTTGCACCAGTCTACACTGCCACCAACAGTGTTAAAAAGATCCTTTTTCCCCACAGCCCCTCCAGCATTTGTTATTAGTTGATTTCTTGATAGTAGTCATTTATTCTGGGGTCAGACAGAATCTCAGTGTTGTTTTAATTTGCATTTCTCCAATAATCAGGACATCAGCATTTTTAAGTGGATAAGTGGATACTTTACTTTCTAAGTAAAGTGAAGGCCATAGTCCCTTCACTCATTGAGGGTTCTGGAAAGCCAAGGCTTCTGTTGACTACACAGTGAATTTTGTTTCATTTGTTTTCCATTCTTACAAGGTAAGTGTGACAGTGTCATTATTAATGTGGGTGACTTTTTATTCCTTGTTTTTTGGGGGGTGGTGTTGTTGCTTTTTGAGGGTATGTTTTCTTTTTGTTTTGAGGCAGGGTCTTGCTGCATAGGTCCGGCTGGCCTTGAATTTGCTGGGTAGCTCAGACTTATCTCCAACCCGTGGGATTCTCCCTGCCTCAGCCTCTAAATGCTGGGAGTACAAGACTGTGCCACTATACTCAGCCCCGTTTTGTTGCTTTTAAGGCTCTCTTATTGGAGCTAGCTTTCTGGATGATTCAGAATTATTTGATCCTATCAGTCTTACTGCCTGGTTCTCATTCCCTAATTATCCTGCTTGCAGTTGACATCCTGTCCCAGGCTCTTGTTGGAGTTAATAACTTGGCTTCTGTCATTCTCTCTAACTCTCCTCTGCTGCTTCTGCTGGACAGTTCTAAACTGCTTTTAGCAAGCACCAGATGTCATCGATGCGGATGAGCCAGCCTAGATGCTGGCCATCACTCCTACTGCTCGGAATGCTGGGGACGCTTCCTGCAGCCCCTTCTGCCCCTGCATGCACTCTGTCTAGTCTGGGAGACCACACCCTACCCTGCTTATCAGGTAAGTGGGCTCCCTTTATCACTGCTATGTGTCGTGTACCAAACACGGCAAAGTTCCGTCAGTAAGTACAGTACAGATTATCAGGGAAACTGGTAAGGAAAGACCACGAAGTAAAGTAAAGGCCATAGTCCCTTCACTCATTGAGGGTGCTGGAAAGCCAAGCCTTCTGTTGACTACACAGTGAGTTTTGTTTCATTTGTTGTCCATTTTTATAAGATAAGTGTGACAGTGTCATTATTAGTGTGGGTGCAAAAAGAGCACGTGGGTGCCAGGCAGTCTGAGCTCCGTTCACAGCCACTCGCAGGGGTTTGAGAGAGACTGTGGGTCTCTGTCCCTGTGAGAGGTTGACATTTGTCCTTCTGAGGGCTGCTACCGCTTGGGTGCAACAGAGCTTGAGTGTGAGCATTGCTTAAAACAAAACAAGCGAAACTACACAAAATAGCTGTAGCTAGCATGTTATTCACATTTCACTGCAGTGTGCTATGTGCTAAACCAGTCATCATGCCCACATCTCAGCAGTTGCAGGACACATCCATCTAAACCTAGATGATCTCAATCTGAAAAGCACATTCAGGAGACAGGCCTTGCTACCGTTTTATTGAAAGAGAACTTGATTGTTTTTGAGTCCCCTTTAATAGAGATGGTGATAAAAATAAAGTCAAAATGAAAGATGATAAATGGCCTGTAGATACCTTACTCAATGGGAAAAAAAAAACAAGACATGAAAATAGAAATATTAATCAATGCTTTGAGCTCATTTTAGGTACAAGCTGTGGAACATACTACATCCATAGTTTAATTATTGTCATTATGAACGTAGTAGCCCAGTTTACCGCAGGCAACTGCATTAATAAAATCTTCTGTTAAAGTGGATTGGGCACAGGGCTGTACTACTTTCTGCCAGGAGAACAGCTTTGTATTTATGCTACATTCATGCTAATATTTTGAGCAGTGTATCCTGCATCTTCTGTGTTTTAAACACACAGTTGAAGATACCTGTTTTCAGTTCCAAGTTGGACTTTAGTTTTATTCTGGAGACAAGCCTGCTCACACCACAGAAGAAGTCAATTGAACTGAGCCATGTGATGCCACATAAAACAAGCTTGCTACAAAAATAAATTGACTGAAACAAATGCTTTCATCAGAAATGTCACAACTCAACAAGAAATGAAAGAGATTTTTTTCCCCTTCTGGCCAAGGGTAGTGGATTACACATATTTTTTATTCTGGCATTAAAGCTTAAATATATATTTTTTCTACAGAGAATTACCATTTGTTTAAGGCAGAAAAAGAAAGCAGATCAAGATTTCTTTTGTCCAGCTATAAGTCTTTTTAAAAATAACTTACTGTAATTTAGCCATATTTCCTAAGAAAAAAAAGAAAACAGAATTTCAGAGAAATCATACCCCAGAGCTTCTTTTCCCCTCTGGATTGTCACATGGGTGACCTACTCTCAGGAAATGCATTATTTTTCCCTGCATTGTGAGGTCATCTCCCTCAGGTTGGTGTCCTAGAATGACAAAGTAAATGATCGCAAGTTATGAAGAACTTAAGACTGATGAACTCTGATAATAAGGAACTTTGACTTCAACCCGCTCTGAGAAATTCTTCCTACACACACCTAAAAGGTATTAGAATGTTTGTTTTCCAAAATAGAATTCTGGCTATAACTGCCGGGTTTGGAATACTGATTCAGCCAGCCGCACAAGCTTAAAGTAAAAGATTATCCTTGTATCCAGTATTATCTTATCCTTTCCTTTCTATATTCAATCTAATTTACTCAGAGACACCAAAGATTTTTGATTTTCATCCCTCTGGTGATCGGTTTTCCCATAATATATGGTTTCAGCAGATGTGATTTTAAAAAGATAATATAAAGTGAAATATTCATGAGACAATTTTAAATAGAAATGCAATGGAAATCTTATATAAGCCATATCTGTGCAACTTATAGATACACAAATGTAAGGAAAAAGTGTTCTACCTTCCAGATGTCAACATGAAGACTTTAAATATAGGATATTCTGTCTGTACTGTGCCAACCAGCTCACAGTGTCTAAGAATGTGGCTGTTTGTGTTGTGTAGCCAAAACAGATGGAGACTATGACAGCAACACCCCGTTTTGTTCAACCCAGATGTTCTGCCATCCTGTTGACAGTATCTTTCCACAGCCTTTAACAGTTGATAATAGATACAAACTTCACATCAGTAGAGCTACACTGGTGGTTGCTCTAAAAAACTGAGTTTTAAGTTTCTACTGTTATTCTGAGTAAGTAAATACTCTGACAGATCTGCGTAACTTGCTATCTCTTGTTAATATGTTGTTAGTGGAGAAAACAGGCTATACATGCAGAGGGGAAGTTAAGGGAGAGGAAGAAAGGGAATAAAAATAATAAAGATGTGTTAAGTGTATGTGCTTACGCCCTAAGATGAATGTATATGTTAGGTACTGCAAACACGTGATAACAGAATGTTTAAAAACAGGAGAAAGAGCATTAAAATCCACACATATATGTATGCACATACTTATACAACATTGTTTTTCTAATTTTATATATAAATCCTATTCTATTAATTAGTTTATGTGTTGATAATTGTAGGCTCTGACATAGGTTAGAGTAGAAAAGCATATGCAAAGGGATAAGCTGAGGTTTCTGACATAATTTAATTTCAAGCTTTTTTAACGAGTGTACAAAAAGAAGTACATATCCCGGCTCATTTGAAATGCATTATTTCTAAGAAGAAGACACAATCTTCCTATAAAGTTTAAATGCTAAAGATTTATAGCCTGAGAGGTACTTTCTCTACAGCAGTGACATACATCACTTACAGCAGGAATTTTAAAATAAGTCTGTTTCTTTGCAATTTTTCAGAAGCCCCAGCTTAAAATATTATCGTGACAATAAACATCTTCTTCAAGAATCCAGCATAAAATGTAAAAGATTTTAACATGAAGTAAATAAATGTATTGTTCTCTGAGATTAGGTCAGTGTCTTTGAAATACGCCGTGTTAGAATGCTAATTGACTTGGACATAAGCATGGATAGAAGATGCATCATGCCTCTCAACTTCCCTGCCGTGAAACTGATTACCAATTCTAATCGCTCTCTGCCTGGTGACAGCATCCTGAGATGGAGATGTTGAATATTTCAGTTTGTGATATTATCACGGTTGTTTAAAGTACTGACTACGTGTTTTGAAACCAATAGACATAATTGGTATGCATGTTGGAACTAGCAGGCTGAACACATCATTTATTTATAGTCTTTGATGTAACTCTATGGGAGAAAAAGTTAATAAAACATGGTTCAAAGATAAATTTACACTCACCACTGTAATATGACATAAAGCACAAATTATTGTACTGAAAAAGCTGTTTTCTAGTGAAACACGTTCCTTGTTCCTTCTCGAACTATTTCACCAAAGCAAGAAGAAAAAGGCCCAGGGGAAATGAGAGCGACACAGACTGTTAATTCTTTTAAACTTATCTGAAAGAATTTGTGATTAAAATCCATGGGCTACCAGAAAGTAATCAGAAGGCGTGACAGTTCCTGAACTGTTCCATTGTCGCCCATAAAGCGGTGTAGGTGTTAAAGGCTGCATTCATCCAGCTAAGAAGGCTGAGGTGTACTCGGGAAGCAAGGCTGTAGCCTCCTTTGAAAGGTCAGCTGGGAGGAAGGGGCTTCTGAACACATCCTCTCAGGAGGACGCTGGCAGGCTCGGCTCCTTTCAAACAGAAAAGAGCATTTTACAACAATGTTAACTGAATGACTAGCTGCGGTCAGAGAGCCACAGACTTCAAACTTGATATGACTCAAGTCAAATTGAATTGTACAACAAACTGGAGAAAATACCCGACTGCTGAGAATCAAAAAACAGTGTCGAGAGTATCAGTGGTGTAGGCAGAGGTGGCAAGAAAAAGAGAGGACACTATGCATGGACAAGTGTCTCCAGCAAGGGGTGACTATCCATTTAGCATGTGTGGGACCCTGCAGACGTCTAATCAGAACATTCTGATTTGATTTTTGCTGATATCTCTGTGATCTTAACCAGAAATTTTAATCATTCTGCACCTTATTTTCTTGATCTTGCTCTGGATAGTTTCTTGGTCTCTTTACTTTTTTTAAGTTTTTATTAATTTGAAGGTAGTAAAATACAACAGGTCAGGATGGAATAAAGCCAATTGAGACAGTGTAGTGAAATTGGTACAGAACTTCACAGCAGGTTACCGGGATAACACTAATAGGTTCCATTGTATATCTCGTTATCTTCACAATGGTTGTTCTTTCAATCAGGTACAGCAAAATCAAAGGAAATACAGAATATTGTAGAACTTATCAAAGCCAGATATGGAATAGAGTGCAATACCATTAATCAGAACAAAGCGAAACAGTGACAAAATATTTGCCTTCAAAGAGATGGTAGAAGGAAATCCCCCTTATTTGCTATATTACATATGGTCAATCTCCCAAGAAATGCTCAGATCTCTGGCTCCCACTTGCTAACAGGGGAGGGGGAATGGGATGTTTGATTCTCAGCCCCTGCGCCAGTAGACTCACAGCCGCTTACCTAGGCGGTGAGCTGGTTGCTCGGTTTCCCAGCGCCCTAAGTTCCAACATGGCGTGGATCTCAGGACACGCTGCTGGCTCTCGCCCTGGGGTGGCCATGGCTTCTTGGTCTCTTTAATTCTAAGTCTCCATGAAGCCACCTCTCAAGAATGTCTTTGGGGGAAGATACTACATGTTTAAGAAATAGAAAAGATTCACTAAGAACTTTTCTGAAAAAGCTATGTTTTAAGCAAGCACTTTTTTTTTAAAATTTTATTTAAAGAGAAAAAAACAAGGAAAAAAACCAAACAAAACAGAAAAAGGGTAGCAACAATACAGAGTTCCAAAGGCAAAAAATAAAATAACAACAACAAAACAAAAATAAAAACACTAAGAAATCCGCCACTTGATAAGTTACTTACTGTCATCCTTGGAAATAGTTGTTCAGGTTACAAAATTAAAGCATACAAAGTAGACATTCAAACAGTGAGACTGTTAACAGTTCTGCTCAACAATCTAACAAAAACAGTAATGTGGTCATCTGTCTTACACACTTAAACATACATGCAGTTATATGCTGTAGAGCACTTTCTTTTCATATATATATATATATATATATATATATATATATATATTTTAAATTTTACTCTAAGGGGGGCAAAATTAAACACAACAAAACAGAACAGAACGGGACATAAGAAAGCATAAATTTCAAAACTAGAAAACCCAAGATCTTTACTATCTGTCATATTGTCTCACATTCTCTTCCAAATGGTTGTCCATATATTTGCATATGGGGAGCTCATACTAAATAACACATCAATCTTTTCACAAGATGTGTAGTTCACTGGCTCCCACTTGCTAAGGGGGGGAGGGACATGGGACAGGGGACAGGACGACATGAGATGTCTAATTCTCAGCTCGAGCCTCACATCCACCCCCCAGAGAGGGAAGGAGCTCCTTGTTCTCCCAGCACCCTGAGTCAACCACTCAGCGCAGGTCCCGAGCGCCAGAGTCTCTCTCCTTCAGGCTGCTGAAAGTCTGCCACAGTTTCAGCTGCCCCCCAGAGAGGGAAGGAGCTCCTTGTTCTCCCAGCACCCTGAGTCAACTGCACAGTGCAGGTCCCAACGAGCCAGGGTTTCTCTCCTTTGGGCTGCCGAAAGTCTGCCACACTCACAGCTGCCCCCCAGAGAGGGAAAGAGCTCCTTGTTCTACCAGCACCCCGAGTCAACCACACAGTACAGGTCCCGATGAGCCAGGGTCTCTCTCCTTCAGGCTGCCAAAAGTCTGCCACACTCTCAGCCACTCCCCAGAGATGAGTGGAGCTCCTTGTTCTCCTGGCACCCCGAGTCAACCACATTGTGCAGGTCCCTATGCACCAGGCTCTCTCTCCTTCAGGCTGCCCAAAGTCTGCCACTTTCAGCTGCCCCCCAGGGAAGGGAGGAGCTCCGTGCTCTCCCCACACCCCGAGTCAACTGCACAGTGCAGTTCCCAATGCACCAGGGTCCCTCCCCTGCAAGCCCCCCAAAGTCCGCCATATTCGCCTGCTATTTCTCTCCAATGTATTGACCATTCCATTTCCAAAGTTCTGAAATGACCAACAGACCACAGAAAGAATTATCTTTAGGCTCCTGTTTGAAACCAGAAGCTACAGCAATCTGTTAGCCTTGCTTCAGGGCCAAGCAAGCACTGTTTTTTAAAAATCAGATTTCTTGTTAATCTTTATTAACAATGGTTACCTTTTTTTCATGTGGAAACATGTATTCCAACTGGAAGCTTTTTATACGTGCAAAAATGTGCTTTTGGTTTTCATTTTCCTCCAGAAGGTATTTTCTTAATTTATTTTGAACAAGTACTGTTTGTGAAAGGCTGCTAAGATGTGATCAGACTGGCTTGCTACTAGTGACTCGAAGGAAATAGAACATGAAAATATGGAATGATATGTATCAATCACCCCTTTATGTGATGTTATAACTTCCTCAGCTCCCTGATTCGACTCAAAGCTCCAGAGAGTTGGTGCTTTATTTGCCCCTGGGTTCTTTTGACAGAGAAACCTTTGAGTGCAGTTCTGGGTGGAATGAGGGAAGTCATAAGGAGTTGCATATACTCACTTTTGTTCACATTTTGTACAAATCCTTTATACAGCTAATTGCTATTTGGTAGCGTGTCTATGAAAAATCAGTAATAAACACAATTTGAATCTCGATCCTTGTGTCATTTACCTGGGGCAACAGAGAAAGAAAAAACTATATTCAAATAATTTATACAGGGCCTGTGTGGGACCCCTTGTCTGTAACTGAAAAGGCTGTGGCTGGCCTCCTGTGTGCATTTGGGTCCCTAGTAAAGTGGCTAGTTTGGGACGGCATCGCTCACATACCTGGCAGTGGTTGGCTGGATCGTTCAGGATTGTGTAGAAAGAGTCTGCACTTCTACATGGCTTCTACAGCAAGATAGGCTGGCTACTGGAATTCAAGAAGATAAGAGTAGAAACTAAAAATCTTTTTGAGGTCTAAGCTCAGAACCACAGTGCCAGTTTGCTGCACTCCGGTGATCAGAACATGTTACTGTGCCAGCCAGGGCTGATGGACAAGTCTGATTAGATGCACTTGAGGGGGTGGGTGGTGGAGCGGGTCTGCGGGTGTGTGTGAGTGAAGCAGGCAGTCACTACATGGGCTGCATCTGGTTCCTCGCTCCTTTCCTCTGTCATGGTTCCCCTGTTCTGCTTCCCAGCCACCATGAGCTTTGCTCACAGGCCCGTCTGCCATGGCATTTCTGCCTTGGAGCCAGCCAACCTTGGACTGAATCCCCTCGAAGTGTGTGTCAAGCTCACACTTTGAGTGCTGGGCATTGTGTCTCAGGGACAAGAAAGTTGACTAATGCAGTAGGATTCGTTAGCAGGAGAAGCTCTGTATCTCAGTGGGGTAAGTTTCACCATGTCTTCCCCTCTTGTCTGGACAGTGCTACCTACAAGAATTCTAATGTACATTTTTGTGTGTGATTGTTTTTTGAAACAGAGTCTTGTTATGGAGCCTAGGCAGCCTTGAACTTATAATTCTCCTGCCTCTTTCTTTCCAAGTGCAGTTATAGGCCTCATGCTGGGCTCCAAGTTCTTTTCGTGGTGCATATTTCAGCATTTATTTTGTCAACGAAACACTTCTCATTATAATTTCTCTATAGGTAAAATATTGTGGTATAAGAAAGTACCCCAGACTTGGTGGGAGCTTTAATGTCTATTTATTTGGTTATGACTTACTAACCACCAGTGAGTCCCACCTAAATAATTTCTCTCATCTCATACTGCTGGGCTGGGCTGCCGGGCAGGAAGGACCATGGTCCTGGCTGGGCTCACTCATGCACTTCAGCTGAACTATTAAATAGAGCCCCTTGATTCTCTGCTTGTTCTCAAGTTTCAGCTTCTTAGTGTGATCATTTAAAATGAAGAGAAATTTCAAGCTTCTCACCCAGTTAATGGGTATGGATATAGAGAAAATTATTGCCTAGACACTAGGAAAATAAATTATTTACAGGTAGATAAAGGATGAATAATAAACAATGACAGTGGGACAAAGGCCTCAGAAATGATATGCACTAAATTGATGCTATTTTGTTGAGTCAGAGTTAAATACCTAATTAATGAAGTAATATGTATTTTATTATCAAACTGTCATTTAAAAACTGATCATCTCTGTTATAATTAAATTAAGGCTGAAGCATTTTACCACATAAACAAAATATGAAATACTTTTTATCAATTTTTTCTGACTCCTTGAAAAAAATCTATAAATTTCTCTAATATTCAAATGATCTTTTGTTAGTACGTTAAGACCTAGAGGGACTTTCAACTCTTTCAGACCAATGATGTATCACGTAATATGTTTGCAACTTCTCAAGTCACTTATTGTGTCTAAAAATATATCCTATTAATAAGAGCTGACTTATTATTCTCAGGAATCAACCTGGACCTTTGCAATAAGAATCTCCTGTGTGACTGGAAGGTCCTCACACGTAGTACACCCCTGTGCTGATTCTCATCACTGGGGATCACGGGAAGCACCCCTCCATGTAAGATGTATATCTCTGTAACTGGCACTATTTCTTACTATTGCCTAATAGAAAACAACTTATATATGTGGATATACAGTAAATAGAAATGCATATCTTTTTAAGTTAAAATTATGCTATTTGTTAGGAAAAATACCAGAAATTCAGACCATTGCAAGATTCTAGTAGTTTTGATAGCCTAAGAAGAAAAGGCTATTGGGAATAAAAAATTTCACGAAAACTTTCAAATATCTGATACTATATTCTCTCAAAGCCAGTGTAACCCTAGTAAACTTCCAGGCTGACACACAAATACCCACCTTCCTTTGAACATGGCTTACACCTCCATGAAGCTTGATTTGAAATACTGGCTTTGATCACTGGAACTGCATTTAGCAAAATTTAATCAAAATAATTTTCAGCACAAGTAAATATAATTAAATCATCATAAAAAGTGTTAGTCTTTTAATAAAAATATATATATTATTTGAATAATTTGTGCCAAAATAGTTAACATAAATATCTAAAATTGTGAAAACCACATTTAAATATTAATTTACTGAATGATTCATGTTAACAGGCAGTGTTAGAAACTATAAAATATAAAAATTTAAAATCACTCACATTTTAAGTGTATGTTTTCTGCTTCAACGGACTAGTTAATAGTCTAAATCTGGGCTTGACAAATATTTGCCAAAATTGGTCACATAGTAAATATTTTAAGTTTCCTGACCATACAGTTTATATCACAACTACTCAGCTCTATAATTGCAGAATGAATATCATTATAGCCAATATCTAAGCAAATCAGTGTGTATTTCAATAAAATGCCAATTTAAAAGTAGGCTTTTAGCCTAAATTGCCCCATGAGATATAATTTGCCAAAACCTGGTAGAAAATTGGCTTGAGATAAAGTAACAGATAAAAATTCTCTAACAGCCTTCTAAGTTAATTCTGCATCCATCTGCATACAGAATTTCACAGGTTAAAAGGTGTCAAATTAATTTTCCTTCTTTTTGAATCTTGTATTATTGTAACTGGATATGAGCAATAGAGTGGGAACTTTAGAATGTGAAGTGATGTTCAGAGACTTTCAAGTCCATGGTCTTAAGACTGGGCACTGCTACTTTCTGCCTCATGAAAACCACTTGGCTTGTGAGGAATCCAGCACCTGTGGAGAGCCCACGTGAAGACAGAGGCCCGCTAGTTAACAGCAGCCCTCACTAAGCCTCCAGGAAGCACAGAGAATTACCTGCCAGCCATTGTAGGTATTCCAAATGTCCAAGTGTGATCCTATAACATGTGGAGCAAAAGCAGGCCATTCCAGAGTCATGGGACAAATACTAGTTGTGTTAAGCAACTAAGTTGTGGGATAGTTTGTTATACAGGAGAGTGGTTACTAAAAACATGGGACTGCATATTACTTTTGTCTAGTTATTCATTCATATGAATGATGTGAATTCCTAGGTTATCATATTTATGAACACAAAGATGTATGTAGAGTTAGTAGTCATAGTAGTTAGAATATACTGATGTGGATTTTTGCCACCTATTTCTTAGCCTGAGAAATATTGTCCAAGAACCCATTCTGAAAAAGCATGTCCCAAGCCTCTTTCAACTCACTGTGTACCTGGGAGATCCATTTAAGAAACTAAGATTATAAATGTTTTCAAAGTTGAAAAGTAGAAAAGACGTATGACTTCATGTATTTGGAAGTCTCCTTCCACCTGTAGCAGATGTATAAGAGAATCTGAGGTGTGTAAGACTGGGTCCAGTGGGGCCATTCTTTACTTTTCTATGATAAATTTATACTTTAGCATTATAGTAC
The DNA here is from genome assembly GCA_004027295.1 of Dolichotis patagonum. NCBI lineage: Eukaryota > Metazoa > Chordata > Mammalia > Rodentia > Caviidae > Dolichotis > Dolichotis patagonum. Next base: position 4,254 of record PVJX010011200.1, on the reverse strand, counting down.
CTGGCTGTGTATCTCAGTACCTTTCTCTGAAGGATATGGGAAGCAATCTGTGTCTTTACTCACTTGGTATGAGGAATGGCAAGGATTGTGAATGTGTGCAAAATGGCATAAAGGGACCTGTACCTTACGCTTCATCTAACTAGTTTTTCTTGTGTCTACTGGAGCATCACAGAGGGTCCAATAAACCCACACCACTCCAGGATTTCTTAAAAGAATTCTTTCTTTGATTTTTCTGGTAGGCATACCCCAATTCAGTAAAATGACACAGTAAAAAGTCAGATTTGCAAATTTGGGAGCAGATCGAAAATGAATCATCAGATTACTCGTGCACATATGGTGACGATCCGTTGCAGTTAAATACATGATTTCTTAACTGAAGAGTGACGTGAGTGGATGGTGATGGTGATGATGATGATTACTTTGACACTGGCCATGTGAGCCAGAATTCCTTGACAGTGAAATGGAGCAAAAATGGACTGACATAGACACAGGAAATGCAGACTTCCTTGACTCAATGACAAAGAAAACAGCAATGTGAGTATATATTTGATGAGTCAAAATGCTGTGAAATAGCCACACAAATAGAACGGCCCAGTGTTAGAACCAGGTTCAAAGACACAGTGAAGGACTTGGCAGGGCTGAAATACACTAGACAGAGCACTGGCTACGTTCAGTGTTGGAAACTGTGGCAGATGAAATGCTGCAAGATGGTGTGAAATACACAGAGGCTGAAAAGCAAGTACAATGTTCTGTATGCACCAATAACCATATTCAAAACTATATTTACTATATGAAACCTCACTAGCTAAACTGAAACCATTCATAGGTCTGCTGTATTAGCATAGATTTCAAATGAAAACTGCGGAAATTCAAAAGACTTATGGAAAAGTGATGGGTCAAAATATAACATAAAAATGTATGCGCTTGTAGAACCAAAACCTTACTATGCTTGTGTAGTAATAAACCAAATGATGCTGTGAGCAGCCTGGTTGCTCCCATCTCCCAAACTAATCAGAATGTGACACTTGACAACTGGTTTCCCAGTTTCCAACTGATGTTACATTTGCTAACAGAGCAGAAATTGAACAGTGTAGGAATGAAGCAGATATTCTAAATGAGCTGTTGCAATTTCAAAACAGAGAATTGTATAGTACAATCTTTAGATTTCAGTAATATATAACATTGGCCTTGTATGTGGTAAAGAAAAACAAAAACTGCTACTGCTGATGCCAACACCTCACCATGATGGGAAATATTGATAGGGAAACCTCAACAAAATGGAAGCCTAAAATGGAAACTTTCAACAACAAAACCAAACGTGGAGTAACATGTTGCTGATAAGTTTTGTAGCAACTACGATGTCACTTGAAACACAAAGCATCAGCCAATGGTTGTGTTTTACTCCATCCTAAACATGTGTGGCATAGTTTACGAAGAAAATAACAAGGGCAAAATATCACAAAATTTTCTTAGAGGATTGGGACTGGAGCTCATAAGAGTTCATTTACAGTAGAGGAAAGTCAAAATGTTTCTGCCCAGGGAATTTTGTGAAAAAAATTATGGAGAACAGTGGTGAGCTGATAGGTGAACAGGCAGGTGCCGTATCACAAAGACCTACTACAACAACAGGAAACCAAAGAGATGTCAACTGTGCCCTACAAGAAAGCACAAGAAATCAAAACATATGTGCTATCAGTATAAGCGACACTTGGATCATGAAGTTGTCATGTGTGAAGGCTGCCTTTAGTGTGACAGTCGAAGCAAAGCTTCTTTCCGTGGTAGACTTTTGTTAGTGTTTACATTGTAGTTCACAATGTATTTTTAATATTATCTTTTAGGTTAAATATCTTTTAGGTTAAATAAATTATTTTTAATATTATCTTTTAGGTTATGTATGCAAGTAAACAGCTGGTATGAAAATGCTGATGTCTAGTCTAAGCATTCATTACATATTTGATACTGAATTTTATTGATATCTTCTTTCCTCGCTAAGTTTGTGTCATATAGTTTAGTAGGATGTTCCTGGCCAAACAGGAAGAGGAGAGTGATGACAAGCCTGTCACATAGGAAAGGAAACTTAAGCACATGTGCTCTCAGAAGTGTACATGGAACATGCAGTTGTCATGTGTGCTATAATTAAAGTTTTTTCGTAAAGCACTATTGATATTTTCACTGTAGGTCATATAAGAATTTATTTATAATGTTCTTTTTTGGACTTTTTATACCAAAAACCAGTTGATGTTGAAAATTTTGATGCTTTTTTTGGGGGGGGGGCACCAGGGATTGAACTCATGACCTTGTGCTTGTTTGATGCTTTTTTATTAGTGATAAATACTAAAAACTCAATATTTTATTTTTGTGATTTTTTCCTGTTAAGCACTTATTGTTCAATATAATAAACTCATAAAATTAAAATTAATAATTCATCAATAGAAATATTCTAAAAAATAAACATAGGTCTGATAGAATCATGCTTATGCACCTTGATAACAAAATTAGTCTTATTGGAGAAGTCCAATCAATCTCTCCTGTATGAATTTTTCAAACTATAAATATCAGCAACTCAGTATGCAATGAGAAGTTCCAGTAGTTTAAAGAAAAGAATGATATTGGATGGTTGGAAAATGATTGTCTGGATCATTAAAATCCCAACTAACATTTCTCGATCTCTTGACAAGTGCCAAGTGGTGGCCTAAACACTTGATTCACATATATTAAATCATTTGGCACCCACAACAACCCTTGAGTTAAGTAGCTTTATAATGTACTTTCCTTTTAAATGCTAGGAAATTGTAGCTGACTGCACTTTGGTAACTTGCACAGTTCTTGACAGCAATAGACCTGAATTCCATTCAATATGGAAAGAACTCTAAGTTCTAAGTTAGAAAGTTGTGTGTGGTCAGTTGAATACTTAGACTTTTTTGCTTGGACAGTGAAGACTGGACATCGTGTTTTATGCTGAGCTTGAACACAAAAGTTGTCCTCCAATGTTTGCAGTAGAATCCATGCCTCCTGGAGCGCAAGGCAGCTTGGCTCTTCCCTCTGAACACTGACGGTGGCTGCCTCCGCCCCACACACTGCTGCCCTCCTAAGAGTCCCCGCCTCCTGCGGGAAACTGGTGCGGCTCCATGGGTGATCCACGTAACCAAGACAAGCCAGTCAGTGGCTTTGAACCCTCAGGCAAGAGGGACAGTTAAACCTGCCTTAACCTCTCGATGCTTCCTTGAAATGTTAGACAAAGGAGGAAGCCAGGGGGTGGAAGTGAGGCTGGAGGAGCCAAGCTGGGAGGGATGCCACGCAAGGGGCAAGGCACAGGGATGGGAATCCTGAATGGAGCTCAGATCTTCACAATGGGCCGCTGACCTCTGTATAACACACGATAGTAAGTAAGTAACATACTACCTGTTGCAAAGAATTTCACCTTGAGTTTAGAACACCTAGAAGTTTTCAGCAAGCTAGGTAACAAAGCTCACGATTTGTCTAATTTTTTCCTGAGTCCCTCTTCAGGACCTTGTTACCAAGACAAATCTCAGTGTTTTCTCGTAGTTGAGCTCTGAAGTATCAATTCCCAAGTCAGTAACTTCTTTCCCAGAACTGCGACACTCTAATCTGAAGCTGATAAAGGATTGGGCTGACCAAGGAATAGCTGCACATCATCCCCAGGGCTTTCCATTCAAAGGACCTAAAGAGCCCTCATCCTGTTCAAAATGACAAATTAAAGTGAATCCCAGGGCTTTATTCGCTAAGAACATAAGACATGTTTGCTTTTTGAACATTTCATTGCACTGTCTTTAGTTTCAAGCTTTCTAAGGAATGTTATTATACCTTGGGCTTCTTGGCACATTTCCTGATAATTTGAAGCTTCTGATATTTATACAATAAAAGATTGCACTCCTGTAAAAAAAAAATCAATGAATCTTTTTTGGCAATCACCCTAAATCTGTAGAGATTAAATTCTCTTTCCAGACATTGCTATTTCATATCAAACAGAGAATCATGCAGTATAATTAAGATAGTTGTAGAACCATATATTTCATGACCTAAATGTCTGCCTTAAACTATCTTGGGAAGTTTAGAAATAATAGGGATCTACATTTCAACTAGAGTGATTACGTTTGCTAGGCATAATGGGATGAGCAAGGGTATGTAAAAGAATAAAATAAATTCACCAAAAAGCCTAAGAACTTCTATATTCATTCTGATACATAAAACTCACTGTGAAAATTTTTAAAAGAGAGCCAGGAGAGAGAGAGA
>PVJX010011199.1:0-54330 GCA_004027295.1 Dolichotis patagonum | reverse complement strand
GGTAGGGTGCTAAATGTTCCATGTGCCACATTCTTTTTGTATGTGGGAGAAATAGGTGGCCTATTATTATTATTATTATTATTATTATTATTATTATTATTATTAAAATTGTCTGTTGGGAACCTTCTCTCCCTGCTGGTGCCTTCCACCTGCCACCTCTGGGGACAGGAGGGCGCACTGGTGCCTGACTATCAAATTTTACCTTGTCCTGTTTTCAGTTTCTTTGAGTGCTGGGGTTGGATTCATCTATTTGCCGTGCTCAGTGGGGAAGATAGCCTGGTTCTGGGTTCATTTAATACCTCAGACAGTTTCTGATTGGCCACCTTATTCCTTCCCTCAGCCTGGCTCTTTTACAAGTAGCCTGGTGTGAGGTCTGAGAGAACGGGGTACCATGATCAAGACGTGAGCCAATTTCCCCCCACCCACCCTCCAAACTCTGGATTTTTGTCTTGCTAGGTTGTCTTTTCATTTATCATTACCAAAAGATGAAGACTATCTTTCACTCTTGCCTCAGAGTAACTGCTTTTCTTCAGTGAGGAATCAGAGATACTCACCGTTGCACCTGGACTCTCATGCTCTATACTGGAACACGTATTGATTATAAACAAAACAAAACAAAACAAAACTTTCTTTAGTGAGAGAATAATTATGCTTTTCATTGCAGCAATTTATAAATATTCATCATGCAGAAAGCCAAATGTACTTCACTGTCTGAAGATTTTTAATATGTGCTGTCTTTAGATTTTACATTTGGAAAAAACGTATACTTATATCTATAATAGTTGGAAGCTAATCATAGCACATCAGATCTGTAAATACTGATTGTAAATATTTCAAGGATTCTTTACCATAGCATTAGAAAGCTCAGAGAATAAACCACATACAAGTAAGTCAACTTCAGACAGACAGCCTTGTTTTTCAGTCCTTTCTAACTAAGGTCCTTGAACTAACGTGACCTTGATACACAGTGAAAGCCCATGAATAAAATAGTGTGGCTATAAGCCTGCTCCCTTAAACAAACCAAGCTCTCGTTACCTCTCTTCCCACTTGAAATTTCAGGATCACAACCAAACATCCCCTATGGGAATGTGAAGATTAAATAACATATGTACATTATTAAATACCCCCTTCACAGAAGGGGAGACAAACTCAGATTTTTGTGACTCCCAGGGTAAGACCGACAGGACTCCTCATACCCAAATGCAAACTTTGGCTATAAGCTTGAGAGTCGGCGTTTGATACTTGTTTGGGCTCCACCACTGAGGAGACCCTGGACCCCCTCTTTGTTGTCTTGGCACATCATTTTACTCACCTGTAGAATGGGGAAAATAATAATAGTACACACCTCCTAGCATTAACCTTCACGCTAGTAAAAGTCGAATGGGTTAGTTAAAATACTACTATCACTAGTTGGTTTGAGGCAGCAGATTGCCTCCCTGTAAATCAGTGTCCTGTCTAGGCTGAGCTTAAACTTGACATTAAAGTGCACAGTGTCCACCCCATACTGACACTCAGTAACTGGTTACCTTCTTGAAATACTTAAATTCTCTCTTAAATTGTCTCCTGAATACGTTTTCCAGCTGCGATCAGGCCACCACTGTAGTAAACAACATTATGTATATGACCCTCACTCCATTGTCTGCCCTGCCTCCACAGCTGACCAGCACAGCCAGGACCCCAGCGGGACCGGCAGTTACTGCTGGGCAGTCCAGAGATACGGGATGTTTGCTCTGGCTGGACCTGCGGGGTGTTGGAAAGACCACCCATTATTTAGCACACATGTGAATCAGCTGGAGAAACCCAAGCTGGCAGAGAGCTGCAGGACTTGTGAGCCACAAAGGCGAGGGTGACCCAGCTCTGGGGACTTAGCAGAGACACAGCTCCAGGGAACTTACAAGATGAGACCACCTGTTCCTTTATCCTGGGGAGTCAGTGACAGAGACTCAGTTCATTAGCCAATGGAGAGTAAGATTAGAGAGAATGTCCTTAATAAATTCCCCAATGGGAAGGAGTTTCGCTTTCCCTCTGTCTCTCAGGGCACTTGGCCAAGTGGACATTGGAAAACAAGTTTTGGTGCCAGAGCTTTCGGCGTGATCTGAGGCTGCTTTTCCAGACACAGGTACTCAAATTCTCCTGCTTTCAGTGCACGACTCACTCTATCTCTGCCCTGGGACTTGGGGGGTATGTCTTAAAGGGATCAAGAGAAAAAAGATTAACAGTTTATTGTGCCAGAGCATACCCTATCCTGCCAGCCCAACCCCCGCCCCTCTGCCAGCTGGTTGCTCTTAGCCGCAGATTACTTTCACTCCCAGGTTACTGTGGTAGAGCTACTGTACTTTAAGTCAGTACGTGGCAGGGGAAGCGGATAAGAAATAGTAAAACCAGTAAGGGCAGGGAGCCTGATTTCCGCCTCCGGGCAGCAGGCTCAGAGCCACGTCCCCCATGTCTTCCCCACTGGATGGCACAAAACCTTTCTCTTGCCCTTCCTCTGTTCCTATAGTCCTGCTGTTTCTCAGCCTGCCTAGATTAACCAGTGACCTCAGACATGCACATGCTGCTTGAAGATTAGAAATAACAGACTTTAAACCTCATTACAAGGCTTTTTTTTTTGTACCGGGGATTGAACTCATGACCTTGCGTTTGCCAAGCAGGCACTTATGCCGCTGAGCTAAACCCCCGAGTGAAAGGTAAATGACAGACCGTGACCCATGCAAGGACGATGGAGACGCTCTGCCATGCAGAAGAAGTGTACTTGGCACAGGGGAGGGGTCATCTCATGGACAGAGAGCAACCCTAAATGGAGGGAGTCATGGGTTTATAAGCCTGGAAACTACAGCGGGGGACATGGGCGCGCGGGCCAGAACAGCTGTCCAGAGGGGCACAATAGGTACATTTTGAGGTGGAGTTGTGAAAACCAGGAACATCTCAGTGGACACTGGAGTTCTTGGGCAAGTACGCAGATGTTTTTGTGGACACCTGTCTTTGTGGCTGGTTTTTGCTTTCCAGCTTCTGCAAAAGTTTGGGGGGGTAGCTAAGATGCATCCTCTAGCAGGCTGCTCCCTGTAACCCCGCCTCCCCTCACGTAGAAGCTTGGTGCCCTGTCATAAAGTGCATAGTGTGACAGACTTTGTGAGCCTGAATAGATGCTAGTGATCACTGACCACCGGCCCCACCCTGTTTGCCTTGCCCATGGCCCTCCTAAGTAACAGTGCATCTCTGCGTGTGGCTTGTACTATGTGAACCCTCTTCCTGACTGTTGCCCTTTCATGGAGAAGGGTGATTATGCCAAGTACAGATTTGAAGGCTGACTTAGCCCCATCAGTTGGCCTGATGCTAGAACTTTGCTCAAGAATATGACCATGACTAACTGGAACAACTGAATATTTTTTCTCTCTCTAGAGTTCCAACCTGCATCAAACAAGGAGAGCTAGACAGAGAGCAGGAGCAAACGTGGAAAGATGTACAGGGCAGTCAAGGCAGGCAAGGGAACAGACAGGACAGTGTGGCCTTCCACTGCCCAGGGTAAGGGCTGCCCGGCACGGAAGCCTCAGCCCCTCTCCAGCTTCCACATGCAGTGTGGGCTCCGCTGGCACATCCTGGACTGTGGGGTGTCTGCCTCTCGTGTTTGTGCCAAGTGTCCCTTAGCAGGCAACCTCACAGGCCTCTCTCGTCTCATACCTGAGGGAGGAAACCAGAGTTTATCCAATCTCTTGCAGATGAGGCACTTGAGGGACAGGTTACCCTGTAGGTTACAGAATCCACTCCTGACAGAGTTCATACAAGAAGCAGGCCGTCCAAGAGAGGTGGCCAGAGGCCAGGGCTGAGCGGGGGATAGGAAGGTGGCAGTGACAGAGGCAGCCAAGGTGGGAGAGGAGACAAGATGATGAGTGATCATTCAAAAAAATATGTAAAGGCCAAGAGTTGAGTTCCAAATTGATTAGGGCCATTCTTTCTCATGACTTCTCCACCGTGAGTTCTGGGGACAGAGGCTGTCTCTGCTGTTCTCCCTTCCTTGACTTCCTCTGTCTCTCTGACCTTCCCCAGCATGTGCCCACAGGGAACAAGGCTCAGGAAAGGGCAGAAGGAACAGAACTATCCCAGATGCAGACTGACTTACCGGTGTGTGCTACGGGCAAGTCCTGACTGTGCGAACACCTAAGCACCCAGAGAAACCTTGCTGCCCTTCCCTGGTTATTTAGTGAAAAGCCCATAAGGAGCAGTGGTTGGAAAGGTCTTATTCTGAAAGGCTGCCAAGCTAGGCCAGAATGACCAGGGCCAAACTGCCTGGATGGAATCATCCCTACAACGATCCTGTTTCCCTCCTTGCAGGCTCATGGACGCAGTTCGGATCGCTGTCATTGGAGCAGGTGTGGTCGGGCTCTCCACTGCTGTGTGCATTTCCCAGCTGGTCCCCCAGTGCTCCGTCACCGTCATCTCAGACAAGTTTACTCCGAATACCACCAGTGATGTGGCCGCTGGGATCCTTATTCCTCACGCATATGCAGGTGAGAGGGATTTCAGCGCTTCTGATAGAGGGTGGCAGTCTGTCCTCCCAGAAGGCCAGCGAGTAAGTGTGCAGTGCAGCTTTGACATCCTGATAATGGTCCGTTGGGAAAGTCTCATTGGTGCCACAGTACAAAAACAACTTCCAAATTTCAGTAGTGTAAGAATCAAAGGTTTCTTTTTGCTCACATCACACATCCATTGAGCCTTGGCAAGTGTTCGTTGGTCAGTAGAGGCCTAGGTCAATGGCACAGCCAGCATCCTGATTATCCTCAGTGCTCGTGTAGGAGAACAAGAGGGCTCCCGAGGGTCTCTCCTCTGGCTAAACACTCTGCTTCTAAGGCAAGCTTCAGGTCTCTGACAGCTCACTGAGAGAGCTACTCAACATGCTCCTGCCCCTCGGAAGGAGAGCACGATGGGCAGCTCCATGGGTTCCCAGAAGACGGCAGCAGAAGTATTCCGTGAATGCACTAACAACTGCACAGCTGCTGGTTCTGCCTTTCCACTGATGTCAGTAAGGACCATCAAGTCAGAAACGACATACAAAACTGTATTAACTTTTAAGGTGTATACCAACAAGCAGTGAAGCTGGGCATGGTACCTGTAATCCTAGCATCACCAGTCAGTTGAGGAGTCTTGCTCAATTAAGATAGAAATCCTAGGTTGGAACTTAGGGCGCTGAGCCAACCAGTAACCAGCCTGCCATCCTGGTAAGTGACTGTGGTCTGGCAAGCCGCGGCCACCCCAGGGCGGGGAAACAAGAAGCAACAGCATTTCCTGTGATCCGCGCCATGCTGGAACTTAGGGTGCTGAGCCAACCAGTAACCAGCCTGCTGCCTACCGTGGCACGGGCTTAGAATCAACCATACCATACCCCTGCCCCCCACTAACAATTGGGATCCAGGGATCTGGGTATCTCTTGGGAGGTGACCATATGTGATACAGCAAGTGGGGGGAGTTTCCTTCTACTATCTCTGAAGGCAGATATTTTTATCGCCGTTTTGCTTGGCCCTGATTAATGGTGTTGCTCTATTTAATACTCTGTATTGATGTGTTCTATAATATTGTGTATTTCTTTTGATTTTGCTGTACCTAATAGAAGAACAACTATTGTGAAGATAATGAGATATACAATGGTGCCTATTACTGTTGTCCTGGTGACCTGCTGTGATGTTCTGTGCCAGTTTCACTGTACTGTCTCAATTGGCTTTATTCCATCCTGTTTTGTTGTATATTACTACCTCCAAGTTAATGAAAATTAAATAAAATAAAACAACAGAACATGAGAAAACAAGGTAACAAAATACCTCCAAAAACTCCCAACTCCATCAAAGCTGATCCATGTGACATGGATGAGGAGAAACTCAAAAACAAAACAACAGAATTCTATAAGGTGATTAAAAAGGAACTAACAACAACAAAACAGAACAATAAGGTACTGAGCAAGCTGAAACATGATATAACTAAACAGATAATGTACTTAAAAAAGCAAAATGAGGAAAAGAAAATGTGCTAAAGGATATAACAGCATGTATGTTTAAGCGTGTGGGATTGATAACCATATTACCAAGTTTTTGTTGGATCGTTGAACAGAACTGTTTGCAACCTCACTGTGTGTTCACTTTGTATGCCTTAATTTTGTAACATGAATAACTATTTCTAAGAAGACAATATGTAATTTATCAAGCAGTGATTTCTTAATGTTTTTTTCAAATTCTGTATTATTTCTACCCTTTTCTCTGTTTTGCTTTTTTTCTCTTTAAATAAAATTTTTTAAAAAATACAAAAGAAATAAGATAGAAATTCTAGATCAGCAGAGTGCAGCTCTGCTAGTGGACTGCTGGCTGCTGCCCCCTGCTGCCCCTGCTGCTGTCGCCCAGTAGTCCACTGACTCTGCAAGCGCTGCTGTCTGTTGCTGATCTTCGCCAGCTGCTGGTCTCTGAGCTCGTTAGGGCTAAAACCTCAGACCCTAGTATTTATAGTCCCTGCCCCTTTTAAAAGCAACTTCTCTGCCCATATGACTAGGCCCTTTTTTAAATTTATTTTTTTATTTTAGACAGGTTCTCACCAAATTACTAAGTGACTCTAACTTTGGAGCCTCCTGCCTCAGCCTCCAGGAGTGCTGGTGAGGTTGACCTTTTCCCTGTGAGGGGGAGAAGGGGCAGGGTTTGGCAGACAGCTATCATGCCCCTCTCTTTTATTTCCTTTCCACCTCCAGTGTTGCCCTGTGAGGCACTAGGGCAGCTTACCTCAATGTCCCCCCACCACCTATCATTCAGGGTGAAGACCCTGCATTAATCCCCAGTACCACAAGCAACAACAACAATGGTCAGTATGTACTTAGGCATGAAGATGTATCAATTTTTTGCACATGTCCATGCATCCTTTCCTTTCTGTGAATTGGGAGGAGGAATTGTCATTCCATAGGAACCAAGTCAACTCTGCAGCTAACAAGGGTCACACATCCTGTCTACACTTCAACATTCCTATTCCTTTTTCTGTTTAGCTTTATCTATTTTTTAAATTTTTTTATTTTAAATAGAAAAAAAAACAGAAAAATCAAGAAGCAAAAATTTTTAAAAACAACAAAAGCAGAATGACGACAACAACAAAAACAAGGGCAATGTAGGCTTTCAAAACAAGATGATAGGAATTTAACAATGGTGGTTCTATTGCATATTGTTGTCCTCAAAGTAATTGCTCAGGCTACCAGATGCAGGCATGCAAGGTACAGTAGTTTTATTTTTTTAATCAAGGTTTTGCCTGCACGCCATTTAAATAATCAACTCATAAGTTTAGTTACAAAGCCTAGCAATTTGGAACATGAACATTGTCCTGTGCCTTTAACTCAACACAGTAAGCAGTCTTTGGGATACGTCCTCCCTCTGACACCTCTGCCCTCTTTCTGGAATTGCTCCTCTTGTTCTGGAAGTTCTTTTATTCCCCATCCCTTCTCCCATGTTTTCTTTCTCTATTTTACCCACTTTCTTAGAGATGTTCTCAATTTTATCTTTTACCTTGCTATTGGAGTTTTTATTTCTGTTATAACATTTTTAAGATTCCAAAGCTTTTTTTCATTCTCCGAATTTTCCATTGCTGTAGCATTCTAGTTGTGTTCTACTTAGCTTCCTGAAGACTCTAATAATGGCTTTGAAAGTCTTTATTCCTGGGCTGGGGATTTAGCTCAGTGGCATAAGTGCCTGCCTGGCAAGTGTGAGGTCGTGAGTTGTACTGAAGTAAAAAAAAAAAAAAAAAAGAATGTCTTTATTCCTGCAGTTTCTTGTTTGCTTGTTTTTGTTTTTTGAGACAGGGGCTCATTATGCAGTTCTAGGCTCACAGAGGAGCCCAGGCTGTTCTGGATTTCTCAATGATCCTCCTGCCTCAACCTCCCAAATACTGGAATTATAGGTGTGCACCACCATGCCCAGCCCTGCACGGTTTCGGTTGTCTGCAAGTTACATTTTTTTGTTTTTTGCCTGACCTCATTTTTCATGATAGAGGTTTCCTTGGCCTGTCTAAGGACATTATAGGCAACAGGAGTTTCTCAGAACTTATTGCCTATGAGCCTCACTAGAGTTAAATGCCAGGGCCATTCAACTGGGTAAGCCTTCTGACATTATGTTTAAGTCTTTCTTCTAGGGTGGGGCATGTTCCCAGAGAAGAAGTTTGTAGTCTGCTGCCTGGAGAGGGTGAAAGCTTGGGCTCTGCATTCTAAAAGGACAAGGGGGAAGAGGCTGAACCCCAGCGTCAAGCATGCATGTTTCCTGTTCTCTTGATTTTAGCCTATATTCCTGCCTTTGCCCGTGCTTGGTGTTTTCAGTTCCAGATGCCTCTGTTCCACCTAACAGAGAGTCAGTCCATCTTCCACCAGGGTAGGGAGGGCAGTGGCCGAGTGTCCGAGAACTTGGCTGCATCAGGAACTGGATCAAACTTGAGCTCCCTGGCCAGAAGCAAGCCCAGGGACTGGATGCTGGCTCACACGAGGTGCCTAGCTTTGTCTACATTTCTTGTGACCATTTCCCGGAGCCCCTTGGCTTGCAGCCAGCCTGAGTGAATGGTCAGAAGCTGCCTGGTCATATAGATCATCAAAGAAGGAGGCTCCTCTAAAAGTTCTAGACTATGAAGGTCAGAGCTCTCTCCTTCACTCAGTATCCTAAACCAGAGTCTCTCTGGTGCTGCTAGACAAGGATTTTGGTCTTTTCTTTGAGCTTCTTCCCTAGACATAATTCAGACTAGTCCCAGTAGGAAATATCTCCTATCTTCACAAATGTTATACCAGTAGCTATGATGGCAAACCTTTCAGAACTTTCAATGATACAAACAGCCCACTGCAGCATACGTACCTTAGATTCACCACTATTGCCATGTGGGGACTATATCCCTCCAATACGGTGTTTGCGAGGATTAAATGAATACATAGAGAATTCACAAGAGTACCCAGCACATAGCACTGTATCAGCGTTTGTAGCTATTCCCACCACTCTGCTATAATTTTCTTTACCAGCATTTGAACAAGAATTAGATCCCCAGTTGGGCTGAAATTGTCTGTTCTTTGGGGATGACTTCTGCATCATGTGACTCTTGGCCACTATTTTAAGTTTGGGGTGAATATAAAGGGATGCATTCAGTACTTCCTCTACTGTGCCATAGATTGTTGGAGTATTATTTGGGATCTAACATAGTTCTTTCTGCAGTTATCATTTTTTTCTGATTCTTTCTTTCTTTCTTTTTTTTTTACCAGAGATCAAACTCATGACCTGGAGCTTTCCAGGCAGGTGCTTATGCCGCTGAGCTAAATCCCCAGCTATTTCTGCTTATTTCTAAGCCAGGAGCTTTTGCTTGCAATTTGGAAATACAATTGAATTCACATTGACCCATGTATAAAGATGACAGTGTAGATCTAGTATTTAAAATATTTTTCAGCTCTGTAAAAAGTGAATCATTTTGTAACCTGGTTGCTGATAGGCTTTCATTGACCCCAGGGAGTTGTCTGGGAAGTAGGATGTCTCTAAGAGTCTTTCTGTCTGTCCCATGAAGTCCAGGACCCTTTGCCTCAGTTCCCTGATACTATCCCTCAGGATTTCTGTTCCCAGGCCCCGGTATGATCCTGGACTTCCTCCAAGCCCTACCCAGATGGCCACATCCTTCACTCACAGTTCAATTTGTGCCTGTGGGTTGTGCTCGCTCTCTGTGCCTGCACTGGACATCATTGTTTTGGAGCTGAAACCATGCCTCTTTTTCCCTTCCTCCCTCAAAGGCTTGTCCTTGTTGTGGGAGATGCAGCCAGGTCCAATCCCTTGTGCGCTGGCAGAGATGCCTGGGCAGTGGTGTGGTCCCCACCATGACTTGCTGACTTTGGTCCGTGATTTCACTGCATGGGGTATTGCTGGGAGTGTAGCTGCCCTGGTGGGGAAACCTGTTCTGCAGAGCTCGCCTCCACAGCACAGGTCTTGTTTCCTTGTGTTAGGAATGTGACCCCTGGGATTTCCAAATTCATGCAGTTTGTTTTCTGTCCTGGGGACCTGGGCCCTACAGAACCTCCCATGCCCACTACTACTCATCATCTTTTCAGCCCCAACAAAAAAGGCCCTGCGCTTCTCCTGGCATCCCAAGTATGTGTCAACTGGATCCCTCAGCCATGAACTCACGGCTGCTCGGGCTGGCAATGGACCCTTCAAGGGCCTTCTCGATGGCTCCTGTGTTAAGCTTTGCCCTGTATGGCCTGTTTGCCCTTCTTGGATTTAATCATTGTGTGAGCACACTTGGACAGCACGTGACAACATTCAAAGCTGGTGGCTGAGGCATCATCCAATCCCGGGGTACTTGATTTAAATGCTCATCCATGACTCCTTATGTTTTTGTATCTTCTACGAAGGAGCTTGCTGAATCATAATCACCATCACAGTTTCTCGTTCTGTCCCGCTCTGCGTCTCTCCCTGCCTGCAGGTACCCCCATTTGCACGCAGAAGCGGTGGTTTAAAGAGACCTTCGATCACCTGTCTTCAGTTGCCAGCTCCACTGAAGCTGTAGATGCTGGAGTCCACTTGGTGTCTGGGTAAGCGAGGGAAGCTGAGGTGCTTTTAGAATTTAGAAGAATCTGGATGGATTAGTTGGAGTATCTGCTCAAAATTAGATTAGGAGGATTTAGAAAAGACATTTTAGAATTTACTCTAAGGAACTTGAAGACAAGTTCTAGTATTAGATTTGTAAACAATAAATGACCATGTCAATTTCTCATTACGAATACTTTTTAGTGTTTCCTCAGTGTTTTGAAAATACATGTACAGCAAACAATAAAATCCTAACTCAAACCAAAACACCCTACAGAGCAGGGTAGGGTGAATGTTGAGTTTGGGCTACGTTTGGGGAGATGGTAGCCAAACAGGGATGATTCTGGAATGGGTTCAGAGACCTAGGAGAGGCAGACATCTTATTTGCTATTTCTGAAGAATGAGGTTTTCCAGAGACATACCTTTTGTGGGTCACTAAATTTATATTTTAAATGCCATTTGGGAAAAAAAGTATTTTTGAAATGGTTAGCACACTTCTGTTTTATTTTTAACATGTGATTGTAAGAGACATACATAGCTAAATGAAAGTTTTTGTTTTGTTTCTCCTCTCTTATTTTTTTGAGACAGAGCCTTACTATATAGTCCCAGCTGGCCTTGAATTCACTGCGTAGCCCAGGCTGGCCTCGAGCTGGGTGATCTTCTTACCTCAGCCTCCCAGTTGCTAGGGTTATAGGCCTGCGCCACTATGCCTGGCTTAAATGAAAGTTTGAAAATAAATCATTTTAGCATTCTTAACACAATCTACCCCTTAAAATATGACAAAGTGTTTCTATATCTTCAGTTTCATTTTAGTTTATTAGTATGTGTGTGGTATAGAATGCTTACCTTCTTGTTGCTTCATGGACATAACACATCTTAATCCCTTTTTCATCCCCTCTCCTTTTCCCCCTTTCCCCCTTCTCCATATTATTAAACAGATCACGAAGCTACCACTTTTAATTTGTCTTAGTGCCATCATGTGACATAAGACACATGTCATCTGTCTTGTCCTATGTGACAAAACAGTTGCGTCTTTCACCCTTCAGAAGACCAGAGGGATATGTGTCTTTTACTGAGTTCCTAAAACCACTACGTGTTTGCACCACTGAAACTATTTGAAAACATTGTCCATCTCCTCTGAAGAAGCTTCTCACTGACAGTTTCCGCTGTGCGTACACATGCCTGCTCCAAAGGGCATCTACCCGTTTCCTTCCGCCTTCCCTCACTGTATAAAACTCAAAATTGTATTGATGGCAGCAGTTTCCCAGAAGCCTCTACCCAACACAGGGGTTTTGTTTCTCTATCAAGCCAGGGATGGGCGCTGCTCTGTCACTATTGTAGAACATTTGTTGAGCCACATAGAGAAATTGTTCTCGAGTTATGGTCATTCTTTACTTCTGTCGAAAATCAGTAAGAAACACTGTAATCCACAAACATTGGCTCTACATAATTTTTGGAAACAACTATGTACAAAATTTATATGCCCTTTCAATATTAAGACTTTACAAATGTGCTGTGCATCTTTGGTATAAGGATAGCCTTACCCATCTATTCATTCCTTTAAAACCATTTATTCAGACTTCCTCAGTACCACTTATCTTCTAGGTATTAGGGATATAGCAATGAGAAGTTTGATAATGTTATTTGTGTATAGCAGATATTTAATAAATGTCTGTTACATGACTTTTTAAGGAAAGCGTACTCAGGTTCACCCTCATGTAGCTTATGGTCATATGTAGAGAATGAACAGAGCATGAGTGACCAGAGGGAAGAGTACAGAGTGCTATGGAATCACGTGTCTGCAGAAGAAACTTGCTCTCAAAAGTTATGAGACTCCATGCAGAAAAATAGGCTTAATCAGAATGCCTCAAGACAAATGTAAGATGTCATAGTGACATTGTAGCGGGAAAAGGGACAAAGATGTGATGGGAGACCCAGGGGAGAGCATTCCAGGTGGAAGAAACAGCACAAACACAGACCTAAGTCTTCGTCCACTGTCTTGTGTCAGAGGCACTAAAGAAAGTTGAGTAAGCCACTTAAGGATTTTACACAGTGAGGTAACTGATTATACTTTTTCTGCAGTGTAGAGAATGGATTTGTGAGGAGAGAGATGGTGAGGGGAGAGAGAATCAAGTGTGATTCTCCAGCATCTGGCATGAGCACGAGAGTGTATAAGTACAATTTTCTGAGTTGGGTGACACCAGGGACAGAGGGAGAGGGAGAGGAGAGAGGATGCAGGGAATGAGGGAGGGGGAAGGAAAGAGAGAGAGATAGAGAGAAAGAGAGAGAACTGGAGGTGTAGACTTCTGAGTGCTTAGCCTAACGGAAATGCCAGAGAGCGTGGAGAATGAGATGGTGGGGAGAGGACCAATGCAAGATCTGCAGACTACATAGTAAACACGATTTGTACATTCCTGGGATCTGTTCTGAATGAATTACTTAGAGATGCCTTAATGCCATTATTAGCACTCAATTTAAGATTCTTGCTATTTTAGAGCAGTCATGGTTGGATTTATTGATGGAAATGACCAATACTTATAAATCCAAATGACCAGTACTTATAAATCCAAATGCTGGTCACACTGGAACAGGCTCCGTGTTAACAGCCACCACCACTGCAGGCACATCCACTCCCAACACACTGTGACCCAGCAGGGCTGCTGTGTACAGCTCTTGGCTCCTTCTACTCTAGAGTCAAACTTGATGACCTGCAGTCTAACTCATGATTTGGACCCCTGCTTCCTGCATGTTGGGTGTGTAAGCAGGGCCTCAAATTATTCCTAGTTAGAGATCTTGTTCAAAATTGAGGCCAACCTTTGATGTTTTGCCTGCAGTTTATGTAAGCCATTGGGAAAATAGAAAAAACCTTTCCTCAAAAATGCACAGTCCTGAGAAAAGCATGCTATTGCTCTTGATTGACTGATTGATTGATTGATTGATTGAAGTATTTGCAGGCTGGGGATTGAACCCAGAACCTGGCACATCCTGAGATAACCATCAGGCTGGCATGTAACTTCAAAATACCATATTCTTCCAATCATAAACATCCAAAATTTAGCTTCTAAGTTATCTGAACGCAGAGAATGAAAGAATAGATGCTGTTCTCTTTGTGTTTGGAAGAAGTAAATTTTCAAATGACTCAGAAAATGTCAAATGGAGCTTACTAGAAATACATTATTTCACAAAGTTTCAGGAAAATTTCTGCTCCCTGTGTTTGAGTTGGCAGATATTTCGAAGCATTCCTACAGAACAAGTGCCATTCTGGGCTGACGTGGTTCTGGGATTCCGAAAGATGACCGAGGCAGAGCTGAAGAAATTCCCCCAGTATGTGTTTGGTCATGCTTTTACCACCCTGAAATGTGAAACCTCCATCTACCTCCCATGGTTGGAGAACAGGTCAGTTGAAGTGGCTCTTTGTTGCTTCCTTTATCTGTCACAGTCATAAATAACTTCATAGCTATTCGTAAAACACTTACTGGAAATTCGCTGGCTCCCAAGGGCTCTGTTGCATCGTGTCTTGCTGCTCGTAACGGCTGGGCCCTGACTTTGTAAAACAGCCTGAAGATAATGTTGGCGTCACAGGCACTAAGTCTACAATGTGCGCAGGGAGAAGTTGTTTCCGGCGTAAAATGACGCAATGGAATTTAATTCTAGAGACGAGAAAAGCTTGTTTACATAAATAACTTGATTTTTCTTACTGTTGGTAAAAAATAGCTTCATTATTTTCTTTTGTCATGAATAAGAACTCTGCTTGAGGGCCTGTG
This sequence comes from Dolichotis patagonum, assembly GCA_004027295.1. NCBI lineage: Eukaryota > Metazoa > Chordata > Mammalia > Rodentia > Caviidae > Dolichotis > Dolichotis patagonum. The sequence continues at coordinate 40,013 of PVJX010011199.1, read as the reverse complement.
CAAATATGTAATTGCTTCCTTTCTAAGCTCAGTCCTTAATACCTACAGCTAGCGTTTTGGCTTGGTTTTCAGGCTTTCCTGTTTTTAGCTAAGAAGCACATCACTATTTTTTTTTTTTTTGAGACCTATCAACAACTCTCTCTCTCTTGTTTAGTCTGGACATTACAAACAGGTTGAGGGTTTGTGAAATATAGACCATTCCAGTCCATAAATCTCTATTCAGGTCAAATATCCCTTATCTGAAATGCTTGGGATCAGAAGTGCTTTGAATTTGGATTTTCTTGGACAGAGGAATATTTGCATATTCAGAATGAGAGCCAGTGTCCAGCCATATGGCCAGGGTGGTGGAGGAAGGGGGCGTCCGCCCCCTGTTCTTCCATGAGAAGCTTGGCAGGTCAGAGAGTACTCAGCCCAGGACAAGCCCTCCAGGGCAGGGATTCCAAACCCGTGTGGGGAAGGACAATGTTCTGGGGAGGAGGTGGAACGCGAGCTTCACACTGTGTCCCGCCGCCCACTTGCCTCCCCCAGGCAGACCCAGATGGGCAGCTGCACAATCCCTGCCTGTTCCCCACACCCAGGGTCTGTTTCGTTGCCTCCTACGCCTCTTAAACACAATGCAAGTGTTCCGCCTTCAGTGTTCTGACTCAAAAACCAACGTTTCACTCAGCAAGCCACACAGCAGTGGCTGCAGCCTTAGCAACTCTCCCTCCAAACTGACATCAACTGCCAGGAAAAAAAATCTTTAGTCAAAACTTAGTTCTTTAGTATTTAAACAGAGGAGAAAATCTTCTCAAACAATGGTCAGTAATATCCAGAACAAAACAGCAAACAAAAAACCTCCAGAGGTTTACTCTCATGTGCCGGTCATATTTTGTATCTCCAGATGGTACAGTGACATTCTGCTGCCTTGTTACTTGTCCCTTCTAGGAAATGAATCACAGAGGCCGTAAGTCCCCCATCGGGTAGCCTACCTTAATAAATTTTCCTGGAGGGACCAGAGTCTTCTGTCTTTGACGCCATCCAGAAAGCTGCGTGTCTTTTCTGTGCTGGGGCCTCTAGCTCAGGCCTACTGATTTCTTTCTGGAGCCCTCATTCTGTGGCCCTGAGGAGGCCCGTGCTGCCACAGAGGCACCAGGCCGAGCTCTCCCCATGCCTCCTTTCCCACTTTCTGATGAGGCCTCTCTGTGACTTTCTCTGGGAGGGCCTTCTGTGTCCCATTTTTTTCTTTTCTGATATCTGTTCTTCTACCTCCCCTGCCTCCTGTGACTGCATGTGCAGCCATGCAGAAGTGTGTGCCTATACTGTACCTCAGCAATGGCACAGGCTGGCCCAGCCTGATACAGCCTGTCTTGCAAAGGTCTCTTCCCGTGTGGAACAGACCCCTGACCCCCCCAACCCACACACGGCAGGCCTGGTGGGGCACGCCCTACATCCCCAGTACCCTAGGATCACCACTGCCCTTCTCACGGCCCCCCAGCCAGAAGGGCAGGAGGAAAAGGCCCCAGACACAGGGTGCAACAGAAGCACTCCCTTTTCTCCCTTGCTAGGCAAGAATGAAGTGGAGGTGGCATTTTCCATTTTTCTGCGGTTTTTCTGATGCTGGTTGGTAAGGAATAGATGTGGCAGCCATGTAGGGTACAGTAACCATGCAGGATTCCACAATGGATGCCCTAAGGGTTTCCTCCCCTCGACCCCACTTGCCTAATGGACTGAGGGTGCATGGCTGCCCCTCCAGGACCAGGCTGCTTGGGCAGTCCCTGGCCTCATTCACACCCCTGCTTCCTCTAAGGGACTAGAGGCTGCTCCATGTTGGGACAGAGCTAGGGCTGATTAATATGAGGTCATGGGGTAGACAAAGCCTGCGTAGATAATTGGAGAACTGTGAAATAAAATATGACTGGTTATTATTATTAGTAGTAGTAGTATTATTATTGTAGTGATTGAACTCAAGAGCTCGCATATGCTAGCCAAGTGCTCTGTCATTGAGTTTTACACCCTCACTTTTTTTATAATTTTTTTTTTTTTGGGAGATTAGGCCTTGTTAAGTTTTGTAGGCTGGCCTCAAACTTGCAAACCTCCTGCCTCAGCCTCCCTAGTAACCAAGATTACAAGTGTATACCACTGTGCCAGGTAAATGCAGGTAAGTGAGGACTCTAATTGTCAGATGAGGATAAAACTAGACTCTATTCATTTAATTGCCTTGTAAACCTAAAATACATTTCTAAACTATGGTAAGTTATTTGGGATAGCACCATAAAGTGTCACCGTGAAGAAACAGTGAGTTTCCCCCCATAAATCTGTGTACCTAAGGTAATACTGCTTGCTAACTGAGATTTAGTTTTCTTTCTTGTTTTTAGACAAAACACACGGCTTCATTCTTCAGACTGAAAGCAAGGAGTAATTTTAAACACTGCCTGTGCCTCATCATGCTTCCGTAATACAGCGCACACCCGCTCTGTAAAAACGCCTTTCCGCGGGACACCTGCCTGTCCCACCTTTGCCAAACTGTCTTCCTATGGTGACTCGCAGGCTTGCTCTGTTTGCCTCATTCCAGCTAGCCGTAGGATCACGGTCCCACCTCGGGCGGAGTGACAGTGGGGAAGAGGGTACCCCTCACCCCATCTCCGAATCCGGGCTCCCGGGTGGTACTGGTGGGGCCCGAGCTTCTCAGCCCTCTCAGAGTCAGTGCCCCAAACCTCAAGGTCTTGCCCTTGAGGGGGGACCCCAAGGGAACCTGGGACCCCAGTGGGGGGTGCATACAGCTGGCAGGGTCACAGAACTGCAGCCAAAGCACGTGGTCTGGAGAAGCTGCTCACGCGTCACGGGCCTTCTCACCCAGTGTGAGCCAGGGCTCCCAAGGAGTTTTCCCTGTCTTTGCATAAGCCAGAGGCCTCTCTCGATCATATCTCCAATCAGGTCTACTCTGTCTCAAAGCAATATTAACACATCTACCTCTTCTCAAAGTACAGGCCTCTCAGAAATTTTAAGTGATCACAGAAGACATTTTTTTCAGTTTTTGATCATTGAGTTTCTGTGACAATTAGAGTTTGTTTCAGCAGGTTGCCGGGCACTGTGCTGGCTCTGTGGGTTTAGCTGTGCCATTGCTGTGCTCCTTCTATGTCCCTTTTTTCTGCCCTGCCCTTTGGCTCTGCTCAGAGGCTTGAAGGGCCCTGCTCCCTCGCGCTGTGCCCATTGCCCCAAGGTCACCTGGACAGCCTGTCCACACGTGAAGTCCCCACCTCCCTTTAGTGCCGTGGACTCCTTTCTTGCCAGAGCTGGGGCAGGAGCAAAGGAGAAGAGGTGGGAATTGACTCTGATCCCAAGAACACAGGGGGACTGGAGGTGGGGAGCGGAGTGTGTGTGTGTGTGTGTGTGTGCACAGGCACTCATGTGTGTGTATGTGAAATATGTATCAGAACCGTGTCCTTCACTGGGCGCAGCCAGCTCAGTCTTTCTCCTTGCTGAAACTTCCAGTGAGTTGAAGGACCCCGAAGACCACCATCTGCCACATTTATGATCAGGTTGGTGCTGTCTGGCTGGGGACCAGCTGCCACCCTTGGCAGAATGGGCACTTTTACATTTTAGAGAAGGCGTGGAGCCAGGGGTCCCAGCTCCTCATGGGAAGCTGGAGTGATGGTATTCTTTCCCTCCAAGATGAAATCTTGGTCATTTTCAAGAGGCCTCAAAAAAACAGTCATTAAGCTTCTTACACCTTGACCCACGTCATCCAAAGTTTCCAGAATAGCTGCCACCTTATAAGGCTGCAATAGTAGCCTTTCAGATTCCTTGTCATCTAAGTTGGCATCAGGGCCTGAATACAAGTTCCTACACCCTGGAGCCACCATGACGTAGTGCCAGGGGTGTGTAATAATGACAGGGTGTCACCCTGCAGTCACACGATGGCAAAGCAAAGGTGGCTGACCCTTGGGCACCTTTGCTAGGTTCCTCCTGGGGTACCAGGCCCAGAGGGACCCAGGATGGCAAATTTGGCAGGGCCTTCCCTCTGCCCATCCACGATGATCACTGCAGTAGTCTCCAGTTACAGGCTGGACTCGGATCAGTAGCTTCAGCAGAGAGCCATTAAAATGCAAAGGGAAGACATTTGCGCTTATTGAACACTATGGTAAGTTTTCTGAATTAGGAAAATAGTTCTGAGTTCTAATTGTGATGGCTGGAGCACAGAACATAATGTTCAAATATTCACAAATGGAACCCACAATATATGAAAAGAAAAAGCAAAACCAAGATCATGTTCAAATAATGATCAGTCAAAACCTTTTAAAATCTGAGCATCACACTCATTAAACCTAAATCACATTCACATGCAGAGGACGTGCGCACCCTCAGAGGGTACAGTGGATCTCATATTCCACGGCAGTGCACGACACTCCAACCCACTTTATTTTTCTTACAAAAAATCTTTAATGAACAACTGCAGTGTATTATTCATTGTGTCAGAACTTTTCCAGATGTTGTCTCATTTCATTTTCATGATGATCCTATGCAATGGCAAGCAGAAACACTGACACGACACCCAGGATCTGAGGCAGATTTATTTATGTAGACAGGCACTGATCAGGCTCATTCCTAAAACAGCAGACCCTGATCTCTGGTGGTCTAGAGCTTCTATGGGATAAGCACGCAGGAAGTACAGAGGGACAGTGGCTGGTCAGTTGGGGATTGGTGTATACAACGTGCACCATAGTGACCAGCTGTTTCTAGGAGACACAAGCGACCAGAACTGGAACAGGAACGGTAACCTGGGCAACTAAGTACACTGGGGGGGGGGGGGCATTTTCTGTTACATCTATAAGGCTAGTATTAATCTCACATTAGAGGCAAAGAATTAAAGCTTAGTAAAGTTGGAGAATTTGGCAAGGTCATATGTAGATAAAAAGAGAGCAGCTCCCTAAACCCTACCTCAAAGTTTTATTTTTACTTTTTATGTTTTGGTATTTATGTTGGTAAAGGTTAGAATCGCACTGCAATCCATTTGTCTGCGTCACCACAAAATGACAGTTTACTCTTCTTTTTCCTCTTCCTCGACCTCCTATTCTTGTTCCTCTTTTGGTGGTTTTGAGACGGGGTCTCACTGTGTAACCCAGGCTGTCCTAGAACTCACCATCCTTTTACCTTGGCATTACAGGTGTGTGTCACCACACCCAGCTTCCAATTTACTCTTCTTTCCATGCTGATGTTAATAAAATCAAAGCAAAACAACTTGCAGAGTTATTTTACCATTAAAAGGACTCAGATCTATTATTGTACAGCTAAAAAAAAACAATCTGAGCTGTCAATTGTTTTTTTCCACTGAGAGAGCTGAAAACTTGTGCTCATAAAATGTGCTACAATGCTTTTATCTGTGAGCTGGAGAGAGAGAGAGAGACAGAGACAGAGAGAGGAAGGAAGGAAGGAAGGAAGGAAGGAAGGAAGGAAGGAAGGAAGAAGGAAGGGAGGGAGGGAAGGAGGGAGGGAGGAAGGAAGGAAAAAAAGCAAACAAACAAGGAGCCCCAGACTGCTCACTCTCTCTTTTAACCACCGTTAGTTACATGGAAGGCTTCCTTGGTTCTCTGTGGCCCTTAAGTGTTGACATTGCAGATTCTTTGCTTGGTTTTCTCATCTGTGGTAAATTCACACTCTTCCACAGATTTTCAGAATAACAGGCAAAGATGTATAGGGAAACAGGCCCGTGCCTAGAACTTTAGTTCTGTTATTTGGGGGCACTGGCACTTGAAGTAGCCATTTGTGCTGCATAAGTACACAGTAGTCTCAGGGCACTGTGGAGCAAGATGCCCAGGACATTTCCAGGAAGAGCCTCTGCAAATCTTTGTTGAATGAATACAGAAATTTAGCCCAGAGGTTTCAAACTGATCTTCACACTGCCTATAGTGGAGACACTTCAGAGTCTCCGCAGAAGAAGGGAGTGTGGAGAAAGAGAGATGGAGACTGGCCAGCAGTTCACCTTGAGTCAGCTGCAGAGAAATTAGAACTCCATGATAAATTTGCTAATTTAGCTAGGCATGGAGGCACAGGCCTATGATCCCAGCACACTGGGACGCTGAGGCAAGAGGATCTCAAGTTCAAATCCAGCCTAGGAAACTTAACAAGGTCTTGTTTCAAAAGAAAAAATTCTAAAAAAGACTTGAGATGTAGCTCAGTGCGAGGGACCTGGTATTGAATCCCCACTACCAGAAACACACATGCGTCTGTTGGCGTTGAGCTCCTGGTGTTCAAGTTGGCCTGTAGTGCACTTAAGCTGCAGTGTTGGTGTCTTCACTGTCCTTGACCTATGGAATTTTCTAGAAAGGGAGCCAGTATCATGAAGTTAGCTTCCCATAGATTTTACTTAGTGCAAATTTCAGTTGTGCTTTCTGACTGGGAGGTGGAGGTAGAGCATTCGAGTAACTTGAAAGTTCCTTTTCTCTAGGTTAAAATCAGCGACCAAACCAGGCCATCATTTGCCACTTTCTCAGTGACTGACGGGTATGATTATAAGATTAAAAGTTGAAGATGACAAGCTTACTGGTGGTTATTGTTTCATAGCTACTGCGTTTATACTCTGCATGTTGGAAAATATTCTGGAGGTGAATGGTGGTGATGCTTAAACTAAAAATGGTAAAATGGTAGGTTTGACGTTATATGTATTTTACCACAATTTAAAAATGGGTATAAGATCTTTTTCATTCATTATTGATATACTTGGTCCAAAATAATTACTGGCCATGACTATCATTTAGCCTATCAGTTGCAAATCTTTTGTGTTCATCTTGTGCTATTAGTCCCATGAAGGGGGAGGAAGACACCTCTACCATCATCTAATTAAGGAAGGCAGACTCTAATACAGAAGAACCTGCAAGCGTCACCAGCATATCACAAAATGCCCACAGCAGTGAACGTTGGTGTTAAACAAATGGTAGAAAAAAGAAATTCTTGGGCAGTTAAAGTACCAGATCAACGTCATATTGATTTCCCATCTAGAATGACATAGGAGCTCTTGAAAATGTTTTTAAAAAATGGAGCAGATTGGGAGTTAGGGGAACACACAGTTTCCTGTGTGTTGGGTTTTCAAAGTATTGTAAGTTCCATTTGGGGTCAAATTTCAGAATCTCTGGTTTCCGAGAACGTGAAGAAGCTGCTGGCTGGCATTTGGTCTGCCTGGGTGCTGGAAGCTCGCGGGTGTTTGTTCACCAGCTCGTTCCTTCATTTGTGCTCCTGTGCTCCTGCCTTTCACTGCCTGGCAATGGTTGGGTATGTGGCTACTAAGTCTCACCCTGGTCTCTCCTCCCCAGGCTGAAGGACCATGGAGGCCTGTTCCTCCGCAGGCGAGTGGAAGACCTATGGGAGCTCCAACCATCCTTCGACATCGTGGTCAATTGTGCAGGCCTGGGAAGCCGAGAGCTTGTGGGAGACTCAACGGTTTTCCCCGTGAGGGGCCAAGTTCTCCAAGTGCAGGCCCCTTGGGTGAAGCATTTTATCCGGGATGGGAGTGGGCTGACATATATTTACCCTGGTGTGTCCCACGTCACCTTGGGTGGAACTAGGCAAAAAGGAGACTGGAATCTGTCCCCAGACGCAGAAGTTAGCCGGGATATTTTTTCCAGATGTTGCTCTCTGGAGCCCTCCCTGCACAGGGCCTGCCACATGAAGGAGAGGGTGGGCTTGAGGCCCGACAGACCGAGCATGCTGCTGCAGAAAGAGGTCCTGGCCAGAGATGGACAGAGGCTGCATGTGGTCCACCACTACGGCCACGGCAGTGGGGGGGTCTCAGTGCACTGGGGCTGTGCTCTGGAGGCTGCCAGGCTGGTGAGCGAGTGCGTCCAAGCCCTCAGGACCCCAGCTCTAACGTCAAAGCTATAGATGACATGAAAGTACCACTAACAGCCCCGGACACAATTGATCAAAGCACAATTTAAACTGCAGAATGAGTTCCAGTAGTTTTTCTATTGCATGCAAATTTAATTAGATATTCTTTATTTTTGAAATGAGAAATGAGACGTGTATCAGCAGGCTTAGGGAGTCTAGTATTAACAGCATAGGGCATGAAGCCGTGTTGTGTTAAAAATGCTGGTGATACAGAGTAAGATTTGTTTTAAATCTTGTGTCTGAGGGCCTATGCTGATTTACATGAATGCTGAAAGCTATAAACCTTTGATACTTTTTGGCTCATAAATTCACAAGAGGAGATAACGTATGGCAAACACTTAATCACTGTCAGTTGCGGAGTTTCGAATGATCCTCTTAGGTTATAGCCAGATGAGCATCATAATCCCGCTAAAAAAATCAGTGGTGCTCATGCAATGCAAACTTAGCACACTTAATTGAAGAAAAAGCAAGATTACTGCTGTTAGTGGAATGGCTTCTTCCCCACAGCCAGTAATGATGGTAGAAGACATGCATAGACGAAGTTATCTACACATGTGGCATCAATTCAGTAGCTGCCGGGGGTCCATCTTCACTACATATTTCACTACTACCCGTGACTGACAGCTGACTCATGCTATGGCTGACTTTGTCGAAGCACTTTTGAAGATTGAATAGTATGAGAGGAGCCAAAGAGCTCATTTTCTGATTGAGATGGAGCAATCATTCTGAATGATATATAACAAAAAGTATTCTGCAGGTTGCTAGACAGTATTAGACAGGAGGGCAGTGTCTCATGATAAAGCAAGTCTGGGAATTGCAGGGTTAAATGAACTGAACCTGGTTTCTTGACTCAGAGACTTTCACAGAGCCTTTAAAATGTCTATGCGTTGTGAGCTCTCAGGAGGGAATTTGGCTGGGTAGGTGATAAAGGAGATGCTATTCACACAGGTAAGAAAGCTTAGGAAGAGATGAATTTAATTTGAATTTGGGGGAGATGGCATGTTTGGTGGTGATACATTCTACTTTGAATACCCTGGGGGCAGCAAAGCATTGCGTTAGATGACCTGTTCAAATTCTCAAGTTCAATCAAGCACAGGAGTCTTTCTATAGCTGTCCACCAGGGGGTGATATTGTACCAACTCAGGTTAAACTGGTCCAGCTGAAAATGTAGATTAGAAATAAATACTAAGCGGGTGGAGAGTGTGATTGTTTTTTGAGGTTTTTAGAGTTTATATAGTCAAAATTCAATTCTGTTTAAAGCATGTGAGAGCTTGTGTCAACATAGATTGAAAACACACGAACTCATCACACATACAGGGAGAGACGGTATGTATTTTAAAGGAGGAAATAAATGCTTTAATGCATAAAAATAAAAACGAGCACTGCTGCTCAGACTTGGATCTGTCTCAGCCGCACAGCAGTTCACGTGCACGCATCTGTCCTCACACTGTGGTTTGGACGCCGCAGCGTCGCGTGGAGCGCAGGCTGGCGCACACCGTGGCCTCTGCCCATCCGCTGCTTTGGTGCAGCTGCATCCTGCATTTTAGGGTTCTACAGTGCAGTGTCACGAGACTGAAAGATTGAGGACTGGCGCCCCAGTTTTATTCTCACTGACTGCTGAACATCTGCTCCCGTGTCTTGGTTATTAGCTGCCAATCTGGGCAACATCTCAGAATCACCTCCGAAATTTGAAGGGCTCCTGACCTCCAGTTCCTTACCACGCCAGAACTTCGGGGGAGGAGGGAGTGGCAGCTCAGGATTTGTTCAAAGCTGCCCAAGGACTCTGATAGCGGGCCTGATCATCGCAGAGCAGTTTCTCTCCTCTCCTGGGGCTCCACCGCTACCCTAACCACTACAGCTTCCTGTCTTTCCGCACCTCCTTGGTGCACTGAGCGGAGAATGTGCTTACTCCAGCAAGTGAATCTTTAGGCAGTCTGGGAAAGGTAGCCTGGCGGAATTGGCTGCCCCCAAAGCGGCTCTCCAGAAACCCTGGGAGTCATCTTACTGGCTATCAGTCAGCTGCCCAGAGATGGCTGTCTATCTGAAAATGAGAGATGGAATGTTCTTATGGACAAAGACCAGACCACTCATAAAGATAGAGCTCTGGCCCACAACCTGCAGCATCTGCCCAGTAACCAGTTCCCTGACTGTAATAAACAGTGCAGGACGCCAGCCTGCTGTGCTCCAGACATGCAGGAAGCTGGATTGCTATCTGTAGCAACAATCCACAAAACTAAACAATTGGTACAAAATAGCCAGGACGTAATTAAGAACCAATAGCATACCTAAATGCTGCCCCTACCCCCAACAGCACTACAGAGCGCAGAGCATGCACTGCTAACCAGGATGCACTAACACGCCTTCTAGTTAACCTCCTATTGGTTCCCCTGCCAAAAGTCCCCAGTCTTTCCTCTTTCTGCCTTAAAGCTGTCCCTGCCTTGGAGTCTCTGCTGAAGGCAAGTCGTTGTGGTGAACTTCTCTGCTACATCAGGCTCTAAAGAAATGGGCTTTGCTTTTCTTTTCCGCCTGGTGGATTAGTCAGGGTTCTCCAGAGAAATAAAATCAATAGGACACACATAGATGTTCTGAGTGGGACCCGTTGCGAGGGCTTGGCTGGCATTATGGAGGCTGAGAAGTGCCAGTGTCTGCTGTCTGCAAAATGAGACCCAGGAGAGCAGGTGGTGTGGTTCTAGCCTGAAGCCCAAGAACTGGGTGAGCCCAGGGAGGAAGTGGGGAGTGGGAAGTCCTGAGTGCCCATCTCTGAAGGCAGGAGAAGACTGATGTCCCAGCTCAAACACAGAGCAAATCCATCCTCCTCCACCGTGTTGCTTCCTTCAGGCGCCCACAGATAGGCTGGTGCCACCCCCACAGACAAACGCAGCCTTCTCTGCTCAGCCTGCTGACTCAGATGCTGCTCCTTCCAACCTACCTACGCAGACACACCCAGGCAATTTGACACAAGACATGAACCACCACAAGGGGTCTTCTTTCATTTCCATAACGATCCTGTGCTTACAGAAGTCAAAGTCTTGTTACTGCTTGGGAATGTACTGCTTTTTTACTGCTTTCTTGTATGGTTTCAGAACTTTTGTTTTCTTTTCTGAACACCCAGGATAGCTGATTTTCCTCGTCAGTTCCTGCTTGCAGTGTGTGGCCTCTCTGTTACATGTGTGACTGCTGTGCATGTGACCATGGGGACCAAGTGGCCTTGGCATACACTACTTCTGCAGACAAAGCCACATCTGCACTTCTGAGGTTTTACTGCTTGGGAAGTAAAGGAGTTGAGCAGAAACGCCATAATCTGATTGGCCATGGTTGTGTAGAACAAAAAGTAGGTTTAGAAAAATGACACATATTCTTCCTTTTATGACCCAGGTTCTCAAAGCAAATGATATTTGAGCTAGTATTTCTCCATCAAGGAAAGGCTGTAACCAGACGGCAGGAAAGGATGGTGCAACCCGTGCATGCTGGGAGTTGCAGTTTTGAAAACCTGTTCCAGGACTCCAAACTTGTCAAATACTTGAAATGGATGGAGAAGCCCTTGCAGTAGTCTTTCTTTTTTCTTTTTTTTTTTTCTTTGATTCCTCTCATCTTTATTCCTGAGGGTGTGAAGGATGTAGACACATTTGAAACCCATTTCCTCAGGGACATCATTCACTTGAGAAAAGCTGATTGAGATGTTTGAATGGTGCCTTTCTTCTTGAAAAATCTCAGCAGTTTGCCAGCAGGCCTGGGGGCTTTATTATCCTAACTGAATTTGCTGCCTATAAATCATAGCCCTAAGTAACCCAAGGGAAGGAGTTAACCAGATCCCTTAGAAATATAACTAATATTTTTTCAGTTATTAGCAGAACAATTGACTTCCATCTGCTTATGGAACCTGTCAACTTGGCCTACAGCCCACCTCCCAGAGCTTTTTGCCCGGGAATTATAATTTTTATGTTGGCATGTGTTGTATGGTGTCAACCCAACCTCAATCTTTCCATGGATCCTAGTCTTTCCCTTCCATACAGACCAGCTGGTCTAGCAATGGAACACAACTACTGTTTTGCATATGCCCAATGGTCCGCTTGCTCTGCCCAGGGTCCTTTTCCTGGGAAACACGTTACTGGTCACCCTTGGTCATCAGTGACCCAGGCTGCTTCCAGCTCATACTATGTTATGTCAAGAGTACAGCCATTGTGCTTAGAGTCCAAGATGGCTGTAAGAGCTCCAGCCATCACTTCATTATGCCCCTCCACCCCAAGGAAGGGGCCCAGAAGAGCCCCATAACAGTTTTGCTTATGTATCATTGCCTAGGATTTAGCCTCAGTGTTACACCAAGATGCTGAGGAAGCTGAAGAATGTGTCTTTTGTCTTGGTGGCAATATAAAGGTTAAGCTTTTTAGCTCTATTAAAAGTATCAAGCTATATAAATTGAGTTAAACTGGTCAGATGAAGAATTTGTGGTAAGGGATTCTCTAATCTCTTAAACCCTAACTATTACCCTGGTGATTAGGCTCTGGAGACATGTCCACTAAATGCTGACACTCTAGAGAACTTACACAGAGGAACCCAGGTAGGAGAGAGGAGGTAAAGAAAAGCAGAGACCAGATCCTAGCAAAGGAGCCCGTACATCTGGAAAATCATGGCAAATGAATGACCTGAGGTCCTAATGCAGTCCAATTGTCCTGCAGTCTGACTACACAATCAATTCTGCATTGCTCAGAAATTGTACATTTGCAAAAAGTATATTGTTTCAATGATGAGAAGGGAATATGAAGGGGAGAATTTCGTATTTCTAAAACAAAACAAAAAAAAAGTTTTTCTTGCAATGAGGTTGCTTTTTATATTATTAAATAGAAGACCATTGTTTTGGATTAAATTCCTGCACTGGCCCAAACAGATCAAATTAAAAATCAAAATGGAGTCACCTTTGCTAAAGTTCCAGGTTATCAAACTGAACTAAACTGACTTTTGGAGAAATCAGGATTAGAGAGGAAACAGCCAAAGTTCTACAAGATAGTTTCTTCTTCTTTTTTGGCATTGGGCATTGAACCCAGGGTTCCTTTGCCACTAAGATGCATCTCCAGTCCCTATTTATTTATTTAGACAAAACCTCACTAGGCTGCCCAGGATAGCATACAACTTGAAATCTTCCTGCCTCAGATTTGTAAATAGTTGGAATTACAGGCTTGCGCCACCAAACCTGGCAGAAGCTTGTTTCAATTGCCGTGATAATGAAGTCCCCTTTGCCTCAATCCTTACAAGGAAATAGGCAACCTAAACTAAGCTGATGTTAACCAGTTAGGTAGTTTCCTATTGTTCTCACTTTAGAAGAAAAGTAACTTTGAAATGACCAATTTGTTTCAGTTCTTTTATTTTTGCTCTCTTCAGCTTTTCTCTGTCTATAAAACCAATCTTGGCAGGGGATTTAGCTCAGTGGCTTAAGCGCCTGCCTGGCAAGCGAAAGGTTTTGAGTTCGATCGCCGGTACCAAAAAAAAAGACCAACCAATCTCTTCTGCCCAGTGCATCAGAATGCTTATTTTACTTCATGGAATGAAGTGTTGCCTGACTCTAGAATAGAAAATAAAGCTAATTAAAACCATTGAACTAAATTTGTATAATTTTGTCTTTTGACAGTAGCTAAAACGTAAAATCTAAACATCACAGAGCAAATCCAGCATTTGGTAACTTCTGCTTTAGGTTAATAATATTATGTTTTCCCACCACCAAAGTAAAATGCTTTCTGTAACCCTATATTCTTATCTCATTTATATAGTTATCACCTATTATTGCTAAAATAAACCAAGGCACAGCTACAGAATAAAGTTCTTGTGTTGCTTTTGCAATAGTATTTTCTTATATGGTGCTAACTCTTGAGTATATTAGTTCCTACTTAAGATCTTCTTATAATTAATGGAAACCTTATTAATGCAGATTTTTTTCTTTAATAGAATTGAGTTATGGCCCAAACTTGTACTTTAGGATAAAGCATGTATTTAATTTCCTGTTTGTGGATTCTATGGGGAGATACTTTATCATCATTGCCCTTTCTTCTTGAGTCAATTTAAGTGGATTCTCTCCATTTGACCAAAATCCTTTGTCCACAGCTTATTAAAAAAAAATTAAAAAGTGAATTTCTGATGGAGAAACAGAGTTCAACTATGCAATAAATCTGAGGTCGGCCTGCTGATTTTCTGAAGAGTCACTAATGATAGCAAACATAATTAAAGCTCTGTGGGTCATACAGTCAATGACTCTGAGGGCTCTCAGAGATAAAGTGCAAGGAAACGGCCATGTTTATGTTCAAGCAGAACTTTATTCTCAAAAGCATGGGTGGTAGTTTGCTTGCTTGTGATAGACTATAAGCCCCTTACAGGGAAGGGATAAGTATGGCATTTAATGAAATTTGTTGAATGACTGGATGAGCAGACTAAAAACACATCAATAAACAGATTATTCCAGTTTAAATTTTAAAAAAAAATAAAGCAGCATTCCCAGGACCTCTTGTTTCAGGACCAGGGATGTAGCTCAGCAGCACAACGCCTGCCTGGCAAGCGCAAGGTTGTGAGTTTGATTCCCTGCGCACACACACACACACACATACACATGCACACATGCCCACAGAATCTTTTGTTGCACCCCTAACTATAAAAATCCATCTACTACTACAGTCTCAGAGCTCAACTGTGCTACAGCAAATAAAGCCTTCAGGACCTCCGGCAGCCGAACTTATCTAACCAACTAGAAGCCACAGGCTGGAGAAGAATTTCTTGCGAGCAGAACCATGATGTCTGTGCCCCACCTGGATCTGCAGGCCTCACTGGTGTTGGTTTCCTAAGCTGGGATCCTGAGTAGAAGGTGCTGTCTGCTGGTGAGCGGCTTCCGGCTTTGTCTCTTTGACTTTTATGTTCTAATTCCAGGCTCATCGCACTTGGGATTTGGCTCCAGCTGCTAGAGGAACAAGATGAAAACGTCAGGACCCTATCTGGGAACTGCTCTGGCTGGAAAGCCTGCAGCTGAGGCTCCTCTGAGTCACCCTTCTGGGGTTGGGGTTGGGCAGATTGCGGGTTTCTGTGTAGGAACTATGAGCCTGGGTTGAACCTCAGGTCCCCTCCTTGTGAACTTGAGTCCCTGTTCAGTTCTCACCAACCTGCCCTTCCTGCCCTTCAGGACCAGACTTGCTGTAGTTACCAGGGAAAAACCAAGGTTCTTAGAAATGTACATTCTAAGTTCCACCATCTGAAATTCTGATTAATTAGATCTGAAACAGGGCTCATGAGTTAATATTTTGAAAAAGCTCCCCAAGTGATTCTGAGGAGAAAGAAAGGAGAAGGAGAAGGAGTGAGGAAGGGTGCCTTGCCTTGCTGAGCGTGGTGGTTGACACCTGTCATCCCAGCTCTTGGGAGGCTGAGGCAGGAGGATCGCTGTGAGTTTGAGGCCAACCTGGGCTACACAGTGAGTTCAAGGCCAGCCTGAACCACATAGTGAGACCCTGTTCTCAAAAAGACAAAAATTAAATAAATAAAAGAAAATTGTAAAAAAGCTTGCCTCGCCCTACGTGGATCTAGCCTTCCTCCTCAGTCTCTATTTAGACTGCTTATCTAAAGAGCAAAATGTAAGATAGATAATAGGAAACAGCGAGATAACTCTCTTGCAAATGGGAAGGAGCCCAAGAGATGGAGGGAGGGGAGAGGAAGGAGACAGAAAGGCGAAGGAAAAGAATTAAGATGTGCTAGGAACATGGGCCAGCTCCCCGTGATGAATGTAATCCTTAGCTAGCACAAACACTTGTTAATGAAAATTTTAAAAATTAAAAAAAGAAAACAATCCCGCAGAGATCAGACCTGAGCTAACCACACCCTTCACACTGTGATTTCTCGATTTCCAGGATAAGGTGCCAAGTGATTTATTATTTTTTATACCTCCCTCCCCCATTCTTCTTAAGTTAATTAAATCTTTTAGTCCTTTTTATTTCTCTACTAATTAACAGATTGTCCCTCCTCCTTCGCTTCCCCGCTTTGTGTTCGTTCTTCTTCTTTCCTTCCCTGCTTCCTTCCTCTCTCCCTTCTCTTTTCCCTCCTTCCCACTTTCCCACAATTCCTTCTTTCCCTCCCTCTTTTCTGTCTGCGCGTTTTAGGACTTACCCTAAAATACTTTGCATGAACATTTAACTTAAAAAGTCTAAAATTACCATCGGCGTTTCTCTTCCAATAAGCACAAGACTCTTAAGAGCGGAGTAATCGCAGGCCCCCTCTCATCTTCAAACTGGCTGTTGTTACTGACAGAATTTTTGTGGAGGGAATGAAATCTCCCGTGTTGCTCAGATGGACCTGGCACTTGCAGTCCTCCCACTTCAGCCTCCCTAGCTGCTGGGCTTACTGCATCAGGGCTTATCGTTAATTTTAAAAATCAGCACTATTCAGATGTATCCATACATTTGTTTATTTATATGCACATAAGCACATATATGTTCAAATATATTGTATGTATTATATACAAGGCTGTGTAAAACACACACTGCCTTTTGTGTCTAACTTCTGTCTTTGAGTTAGCTTAGTGTCCTTTCTAAAGTGCATCTTTATTCAAAGGTACTTGACTCAAACTCTCTTGATTATTGAAAATGTCTTTGTTCTGATCCCACTCCTAATGTTATGTTAGCTGATATTACATTTCAAGTTTGAAGTGATTCACTTGGCATCCTGTTTGCTTATATGCATATAAATAAAGAAGATACGATTCCATTACTTTCTGGCTCTGGTTGCTGTGAAAGATGTGCTGCCAGTCTCATATTTGCCTTCTGTAGGTAAATTTTCTTTGCTTTATGTTTATCTTTAATTAATATGTTCAGATGAATACTGACTCCTCGTCTCGTCTCTTTTCTTCTCTCCTCTCCTCTCCTCTTCTCTCTTTTCCTCTCCCCTTCTCTGTTCTCCTATGCCCTTCTTTCCTCTACCCTCTCATGTCTTCTCTCTCTCTCTCTCTCTCTCTCTCTCTCAGCACTAGGGATTTAACCCAGGGTCTTCACACTAAGCTATATCTATGGCCCTTATTTATTTGTTTTTGAGACAGGGTCTTGCTGTATTGCTAAGTTGCCCAGTATGGTCTCAAACTTGTATGATTCTTCTGGCTCAGCCTCTTAGAGTACTAGGAACACAGGTGTGTGCCCCTGCACCTGACTTGAATTTATCTTTTTCTATCGTGTTTCTTCAGTCTGAGATTTCATGTCTCTATTAACCTGAAAAATATTCAGGTTGTATTGTTCCCCTCTTCCATTCTCTCTATTATGTCCTTGGAGATATGTTCAAAAATCATTAGCCATAACTGTTTTAGGGAAGAATTGTGTGAGATATTTACTTTCTACAGATTTCAATGATTATATTATGTATTATAAAACTATAATTCTATAATTTTCAAAAAGAATATTGTGAAAAAGGAAAAAAACCAATTTGCTGTTTGGGGTATTTAGAAGGACATTATGACTGTATTAGTCACTTTGAGGAAAAAATACAACACCTGCGTCTTAAAGGATGAGAAGTTTATTTCTGCTCACGGGTTGAGTGGATTTCAGTCCATGGTTGACTGGCTCCGAGATGGAAATGGCAGAGGAAAGCTGTGCTGCATGGCATCCAGGAGGCAGAGAGGAGCTCGCTGGGGGCCACTGCCAGCTCACATCCAGACCCACCTCTGCCAGGCCCGGCTGGGATCACACAGTCAGCTGTGAAGTCATCAATAGGCTGGTCCACGGCTGAGCACACCACCCCACGATTCAGTCCCCTTCCACTTCTGAACTGGAGGCTTTGGGTGGACATTTTAGATCTAAAGCCTAACAGGGACTTTGTCAAGAGCAGTTTCAGCGGGGAAAAGTGGAAATTAAAACGCAAATAATCAAAGCCTGAATATATCGCATGGAAACAGACAGCAAATGATGCCAATTTTTTCACGCAGCTTGGCTGTTGGTTTCTGAAGAATGTAAAGTAGAAGGTGAACTTTTGGGATGAGATACCTGAAATGCTCAAACACTGAAGGAAATACACCTTAGAATGAGAAAGACCAATGATCCAAGCCACAGAATAATTGATGTACAAGGGCCCTGGGAAGGCACGGAAGCAGAATGGCAAAGAGAACTCTTCTCCTGAGAACAGCCAGCAGGGGAGGTGGGCACGGGGAGACGTTCAGATGTGGCCAAAGAATCTGATGAAATTCTCATCTGAAGGTCTTGGAGGACCGCAAGATCTTTTTGCTCATAATAAGGGAGAAATGTACACTAGAGAAGGAGTTTGAAGAAAGTGGGTTTTAAAGAGGCAGATAGAAGAGGTCTGACCAGGGCTTTGTGAAATATATCAAGTAATGCATGGAGGCTACTAAATGTAAATGGATAGTGCCTCAGATGTGCAAAATTAATTCATTAATTAAATCAAGGTATATTTATTAAATGCCAGTAGTGAGACAGTCACTGTGTGAGACAACTTGAGTGATTTCCCTTGAATGCAGAAAAATTGCTGCAACTTTGATTATATCGAGACATTTCCTTATACTGATATGTACAGAGCTGGCTACTGTTATGTACTCTCTAAAGCCATCAGACAGTCTCCTGTTTCCTCACATTGTGCTCTCTAAAATATATAAGCACAGCAGGTTGGTAGAGCCATCAGCTCCAGGAATGTCAACTGGGTGTGAGCCCCAAGGTAAAGAGGCTGTGACTGCCCAGGGCACAAAAGCTTACAGATCAGAAACTGAAACAACAGCGTTCTAAAACAATTCAGTTGTTACCTTAATTGAATTATGCAAATTGGTCTTACGTATATCCTTATCTCTGCTTCCTACCTGGCCAGTCAGCTCAAGTTACTCACCATCCTCACTGTTACTCATCTGCCAGCCACCTCCTTCCTCACAAGATAAGAAATTCTGGGAGAGGCCTAGGATCAAGGCCTTTGTCCGCATGTCCTCATGGAGGTTGGACTTAGGACTCTTTGTCTGCCCTTAGCTTGGAATGTGTCTTGGTGTCTTTACTCCTGCCATGGGTTGCATTGGAGGTTGTAGATTGGAATTAACTTGCTGGGATTCCAATAATGTCTTAGTGGGATTACAAATATAACTTTTTGGATTGTGAAGAAAACTGGAAAAAGGATCACTATACTTGGATAACTGTACTCAATATTTGGGATTACAATAAGTCAAAATTCCCAAATAGGAGAATGATGAACAAAGACTCTCTTGATGAGGAGACGTGGCACATACATACTCTAATATTGGATGGTGTTTTGTTCTATGAAGGAGAAAAATTTCTGTTTTAAATGGAGGATCAAAGGCTACCATTATTTACAGAGTTCATTAGTTAGGTCTCTCTGGGCAGGTGGTACTTGAACAAAAGTGAGGTGAAAGTATGATCCATGTGAATTCATGGTGAAGGGTGGTGTTTCAGGAAGAAGGAACAGAAGAGGGGGTGGATCTGCTTTGTATGTACCAAGAATGCCAAGAAGCCCGGTATGGCTGGGTGCAACAATGAGCCAGAGGAGCTGGCAGGAAGATCAAGATTGAGATGCAGACCCAGTTGAGATCTGGTAGGATTTGGGGCTATGGAAGCCATTTTGCTTGCATTATATACTACATACAATGGGAAGCTACTAGACAGTTGAGAACAAGCAAGTGATATGATCCGACATCACTCTGGTCATTATATGGAGAATAAATAAACTGTAGAGAGGGCAACAAAGTAGAAAGAGAGCTGTCAGTGAGGATCCCATTGCAATGATCCACTGTCACAGAGCAATGAAAGTGTTAATCGGCAGCGTTCTGTACATACTTTGAAGGTGGGACTGTAAGATTTGCTAATGGCTCAGATGTGGGATGAGAGGTTAACAGAGGAGGTTGGACTCCCTCCAAGGGTTTCATTCAGCATCTGGATGAATAACGCTGCTGGATGAATGGATCAAGCTGGAGAACACTGAGGGAGGAGAAGGTTTGTTGCTAGGTGTCAGGTACAAATAATTGGAAGTGCCCAGCATGTTTACTTGGAGACATCTATTAGACACGCACATGGCTATGATGAGTGTGCAATGGTATACATGGGTCCGGAGTTCAGGACCAAGACCAGGATGGAAGTAGAAACTGGGAATTATGTGCATATTCAAAGTTATGCGACTTGGTGAAAGCAGGTGGGAAGCAACTATAAAAAGAAGATGCTTGAGGACAGAACTATGAGGCCAGTGAGCAGAAAGTGGGAAGATGTGGAGGAAAAAGAAACCAAAACTGAAAAGGCAGCTCCAGTGGGGTGGGAGGGAAGCCTGGAGAGTGTGAGTCTCAGGAGCTGAAGGAGGACAGTATATAGGTAAGTGGAGCCTGGTGTGGTGATGCACACATGTAATCCCAGCACTTGGGAGGCTGAAGCAGGAGAATTGTGCTAAATTCAGCCAGCCTGGACTATATACAGTAATGAGTCCTAGGGTAGTTGGAACTAGATAACAAGACCCTATCTCAAAAACTGAAGAAAAAAGAAGGAAACAAAAAAGAGAGAGATCACTCATGCTGAAGGTTGTGAGACCATGAGGACTAGGATTTGACCTTTGGCTTTGGTGAAATGGGAATCACTGGTGGCTTTGACAAGAGCAGTTTCTCTGAAGCAGTGGGGACAAAGAGTGAGTGACGTGTGTTTCGGAGAAAATGAGAAGGATGTGGAAATACTGAGTGGATGAGAAGGATGTGGAACTCCTGTAAGGAGTTCGCAATAAAGGGGAGAAGAGAGAAAACAGCAGCTGGCAGAGGTTGATTGGAGAGATGTGGTGAGTTGTTCCCCGGCACATTAAGGTGCGGAGAATACAAACACCTCACTAACTACACCAACTCAGAGATAAGGGACTGAAAGATGGGGGACTGAGGCAAAACCATCAGGGTGCTGCTCAGAGGTCAAATAGAGGCCTCTGGGATTGGGAAGGATCAGTGAAGGAAAACAGTTGACGTCAAAGTCTACACAGCATTGAGAAAGGCTTTTCTAGCAAGCTTGTGAATGATGATTTAGATGATTCCTAGACAATGAGGAAGGGCAACCAAGAAATAAGACATTTAGAACTCAGTATCAGTTAATGATATTGAAAACGTAATTAAAACTTACCAGCAAAGAAAACTCCAGGTCCTGATGGATTCATGATTAAATTCTGCAAGAAACTTAGAGAAGATTTAACACCAATACTCTTCAAACTTTTTAATGAAATTTAAAGGGAAGAAATTCTCCTTAACTCATTTCTGGAGGCAAGTATTACACTGATAACAAAACCAGAGAACCACTCAACCAAAAAACGAGAACTACAGGCCAATCTCCCTAAAGAACATAGATTCAAAAAATCCTCAATAAAATATGAGCAAACAAAATGCACCAAATCATCAAGAAGATTGTACACCATGACCAAGTGGGATTTATCCCAGGAATGCAGAGATGGTTCAACATATGCAAATCAATAAGTGTAATACACCATATCTACAAAGCCAAAGACAAAAATCACACGATCATCTCAATAGATGCAGAAAAGCTTTTGATAAAGTCCAACACTCATTCATGATAAACAAAAAACTCTACAGAAAATCAGAATAGATAGTCTTTAACTCCATCTGATAAAAGCCATCTATGACAAACCAACAGCCACATCACACTAAATAGTCAAAAACTGAAAGCTTTCACTCTAAAATCAGGAACAAGACAAGGATGTCCACTATCACTCCTCCTATTCAACATAGTTCTGGAAACATTAGCCAAAGTAGTTAGACAAGAAAGAGGAATAAAAAGAATATGGATAGGAAAGGAAGAATTTAAATTATCATTATTTGCAGGTGACGTGATACTCTACATAGAAGATCCAAAAAATTCTATCAAAATACTTCTAGAATTAATAAGCAAATTCTGTAGCATAGCTGGATACAAAGTCAACACTCAAAAATCAATCCCTTTCCTGTACACAAACAACAAACTGAATGAGATAGAAATTAGGAAAACAACACCTTCATAATAGCATCAAAAAAAAGAATGAAAAGAAACAAGAATCAATCTAACAAAGGAAGTAATAGATCTGTAGATTAAAAATTACAGTACCTGGAAAAAAGAGATCAAAGAGAACATCAGAAAATGAAAGGGTACCCCTTGCTCTTATGTAGGAAGAACAAATGTATTGAAAATGGCCATACTTCCAAAATTGTTATATAGATTTAATGCAATCCCAATCAAAATATCATTCTCACACCTCACAGGTCTAGAGAAAACATTCCTAAAACTTCATTTGGACACAGATGAGACCTATAATAGCAATGGAAATCCTGGGCAATAAAGTCAAGGCAGGAGGTATCACAATCCCTAACTTGAAATTATACTACAAAGTTACTGTGATAAGATTGGCATGGCATTGACAAAAAAAGCAGACCTGAGGATCAGTGGAACAGATTAGATGATGCAGACACAATTACAAACATGCTCAGCCAACTTATTTTTGACAAAGGGGCCAAACAACTTCACTGAGAAAAAGTCTACTTAATGGTGTTAGAAAAACTAGCTTTCCACATACTGATGACTAAAACTAGACCCATGTCTATCACCATACACTAAAGTCAAAATGGATCAAAGATCTAAATATGAGAACAGAAACACTAAATCTACTGGAAGAGAAAGTAGGTAAAAATCTTGAAAACATGGAGTAGTCAGAGAGTTCATGAACAAAAACTAAACTGCACAGGAATTACCTCAAAGAATCAACAACTGAGATCTCAGCTTATTATAAAGTTTTGCACATCAAAAGAAATCACCAGCAGAGTGCAAAGATAATTCACAGAGTGGAAAAAGTCTTTGCTACATGTCCCTCAGACAAAAGACTTATATCTAGAATGTATAAAGAATTGAAAAAAATCAGACCCCTAAGACTCAAAGACCCAATCCAAAAATGGGCATCTGAGATGAATATGCACTTCTTAGATGAAGAAATAAAAACAGCAAATAATTATATGAAAAAATGTTCAACATCATTGGTCATTCAAGAAATGCAAATTGAAACAACACTGAGATTCAATCTCACACCAGAAAGAATGTTTATCATCAAGAAATCAACCAATAACAAATGCTCCAGAGGTTGTGGGGAAAAGAAGCCCTTCTCCACTGTGGGTGGGAGTGTAGACTGGTGCAGCCATTGTAGAAATCAGTGTGGAGATTCCTCAAAAAACTAGAATTAGAGGTCCTATTCAACCCAGCTATTCCCCTTTGGGGTACTTTCCCAGAAGAATTAAAAACATCATACCACAGTGCCATATGTGCACCCGTTTATAGCAGCACAATTTGTAATAGGTAAATCTTGGAAACAACTCAAATGCCCATCAACTGAGGAATGGTTTTAAAAATGTGGTATTTTTATGCTCAGCTATGACGAAGGATAAACTCGAGACTTTTATAGGTTAATGGGTGCAACTAAAGACCATACTATAAGTGAAATAAATCAGACCTGCTTATATAAACATTGTATTGTCTCCCTAGTGTAAGAAACTGAAAGAGTAAATAAGATCCAAAATGTGCAATAGACGTTGTGAAAGGGAAAGAAACTGCTCAAAAGGAAAGAATGACTGGGATTTGGGAAAGGAGAAAAAGAAGGGAAAAAAACCATAAATATATGTGAGAGGTAAGATAATTATACTACTAATTTCTATTAGCTCATTGAAAAGAATGGTTTGTGCTTATACTGTTTGATCAGTTTTGCATACCTATACCTTGTACTCTGAGCAACTACTTTCAAGATAGCAATATGCAATATATTAACCAATATTAATTTCCTATTATATTGTTTTGAAATTCTGTATCATTGTTTTTATTGTTTTCCTCTCTTTAACATAAAAAAAATGAAGTAAGAGATTTAGAAAAGAAAAACAAAGAGCAGGGAAAGAAAGGAACTAGCAACTATTAAGCACACAAGGAGCCAAGCGCTTTTACATATGCTATCTCTTAAATGCCTGAGGTATTAAAATCTCCAGTGTACACCTCAGATTGCAATCCAGACTTTGAGTACACACCTAGGACATGTAGCTAGCTGCTGCTCAGAAGAGAACAGGTTCTGCCTAAAGTCTGAAGTTCATGCATTTTCATTCTTTTCTTCTCTCCTTCCCATTTTCCTTTCCCTTCTTTCTGAGATACAATTCATTATATGGTAGAGCGCACAAATCTAAATGCATAGCTTATGAACTACACACACATACACAGGCACGCACAATTTTCACACAGGTTAAGACATAGTACGTTTATAACGCTGCAGGAAGACTTCTTATGCTTTTCCAGTTCATATGCTTCCTAGGTAACCACTATTCTGATCTCTATCACATAGATTACTCCTTTGTGTCTGGATTCTTTCACTTAAGAAGTAGCTCTGTAAACTTTCTGTTTTGAGTGTAGCAAGAGTTCATTGTTTTTTATTACTTTGTAATGTTCGATTGTAGAAATATGTCTCAATTTTAATCACTATACTGTTGATAAGCATTTGGATGAATAATGCTAACTATTTTGACTATATCTTAATCAAGTACATTGAAAGC
This sequence comes from Dolichotis patagonum, assembly GCA_004027295.1. Taxonomy (NCBI): domain Eukaryota; kingdom Metazoa; phylum Chordata; class Mammalia; order Rodentia; family Caviidae; genus Dolichotis; species Dolichotis patagonum. The sequence continues at coordinate 15,616 of PVJX010011199.1, read as the reverse complement.
ATATACATTAATTTCTCTTGGGTATCTACCTCAAGAATGGAATTGTTGCCTCCAGGTACCTGTGTATATAACTTAAAGTTTCTATCAAATAGTTTTCCAAAATAATCATATCACTTTCAATCCATCCAGGGACATATGAATCTCTGGAGGCTCTACATTCTCACAAACACTTGATATTGTATTTAATTTTAATTTTAGGCACCCTGATATTTTAGCCATTTTAATTTTATGCCTCCTTACAGGGAATTATATCTCACAGTGGTTTGAATTTGAATTTCCTTAATGAGTAGTGGTGTTGAGCACATTATTTTATGCTTGTTGTTCATTTTATATTCTTTTTGTTTGCAGTAGCTTCTCCTCACATAGTTCACAGTCATTTAAAAATACTAGGTATGTCAAATTTTTCCTTAGTTATTTGTATGAGTTTGTTAGACACCAATTTTATTTTTCCCTCTATTAGATTTTTAGTTTGTTATAATTAATTAATTTTGGTTCTGGAAATTAAGCTCAGGACATCAGGCATAATAAACATGCACAGCTTCTTAAATTCTTACCTAATGGGTTTACTAGTTGCCTGAAAGCTTACCATATTATTCCTTCTTTTGTTAAACCCTACCTTAAATTAGTACTTTTTCACTTAATACAATAAAAGTGCAACGATTTTTATTCCATTTTCTATTTTTTGCAATATCGTGGTTCTACATGTAACTTCTATATACATATTACAAACCTCTCATCTCATCACTATTGTTGGTTTAAGTGGTCTGTTTTGACATCTAAGCATCACAAGATTACAAGAGCTTTCCACACTGCCTTTTAGAAGCTGTCAGCCTAGCTTTTCAGCCTCTTCTGCACAACTCCAGCATTCAGCAAATGACTTCTGGGAAAATCCAGCCACACTGGAGGCTCAGGTCAATTAGTTACATCAGCCCCACAAGGGCTGCCAACAACTTCATTTGTTTGTTTTCCCCTATTAAAGTCCCTCTGTCTGAACCCTTACACCAAACCCACATGTTTCCAAGAGAAAAAGGCCTTGAAGCTTTCTCCTTCTCTGGAATCCTAGTCCTCCAGTCTTCACCACTACCACTTCCCTGGGACTTCCCTGGGAATGAGACATCTGTAATTTATCCAGTTTTTCTCCCTCATTGTTAGAGGAGGAGCAGTTTTTGGTGTCATAATTTATTATGATCCATGCATAGGACATAAATAAAGCGGAAGAAAAAATAGAATGTACCTGATCGTAGGGAGAGTAATAGATGACCACAAAAGAGTGTAGACCTTCTCCCTCCTGCACCCTTGGTCTCATCGCAGTGTGATCTCTGCAGGATGAGCACCTGAAACTCTGCATCTCCTTGTGTGGAATGACGACACTCCTCAGAGATAAACACTGTGCAGTGAATCTATAGGACTCCGACGGCCTCCCTCAGCCAGGAGGTCCAGCTGAGTCACTCCGGTCCTTTCCATTGACTTTTTCATCTGCTATGGAAAACAAAAACAAGTGAAGGATTCTGTTGGAATTTGCAATGAGAAAATTATTTGATATGTTATAAAGATAAGTATTTTGTGATTTTTATGGATCAGACAACAGCAATTAAGCTAGGAACCAGGAGCTTCTTGGTTGAGGAGGCAAAGTTAACCTGAGAGAGAAGAAGGAAAATGGAGGTGATTATGTTATTTTACGCTCTGGGGTCAGAGTTAATTTTCTTGGGTTAAAAGTTTGAATCCAGAACACATCTTTCTTACACCCCACCCTATATTTTAGGAATATACTCCCATAATTTGGGTACTAATTTTGAATTATTCATAGTTTTTAGGTTAACATGTCTCAGTAACTTTCTTGATGCACAGACACACACAGTATCCAGTTCACACAATTTCAAGGAGGAAACATTTGGTTTCTGTTTTCAGTCTATTGTTGGCTGGCTGCAAGGCAGGAAGGGCATAATGAAAGGGTGAAGGGTGGAAGGGTCTACCCTTCCACCTCACAGGGGCCTGGGCGCAGAGAAGGGTGGAACCTGGTAAGAAGACCTGCCCTTTGGGCCCTGTCCCCAGTGACCTGCCTCTTCCTACCAGGCTCCACCTCTCAACAGCACATGGGGCTGCTGAACTCACTAGTGGATGAATCCATCTGGGGGACGCTACCCCTATGGCCCAATCATGTTTCAGGATCCCTGCCTTTGAGTACATGAAACTTTGGGGTCATTCTTGAGCTAAACTGTAACACTTTCAGCTTCTAGTAAAGATTTGAAAATAACTTCGTAGTAAAGTTATCAAGAAAATCCAAAGAAAGAGACTTGAGGAGGGGGATACAGCTCAGTGACACAGGGCCTGGATTCCTGGTACCAAAAAACAAACACACAAACAAAAAAAAAAGCGGGGGGAGACTTGAGTTCATGCTTGGGAAAACAGGAGAACTGGGAACCCACAGGAGAGGATGAGAGGCGGGCGATGACAAGTGGTGGGTGACGCCGTCCACCTGTGCAGCCATCACTGGCTTCTGAAGTCTCCAAATCCAGCTCTTCTCTAACTTGGACGAGTGTGTTTTTGTTTTCTTTTTAATCAGGAAAACTTAATGCACAGTTGGTCCACAGCCTTCTGAGCAGCACTGGAGGCCAAGCAAGCTATGAGGTGAGAGAGAATCAACACTGGAAGGCTGTGCAGCTTGGGGAAATATCCCGATCTATCCCCATAATTACGGAGGGCAGTGCTATTTTGCAGCACAATAAAATAATTTGTTTATGGTTGTGATTTTGGATTACTGAGAAAAAAGGCACATTTAATGTTTTTTTCTTTTTTACACTGAATCTAGGAAATGTACAAAGTACTTGAGAAAATATTCCAGTTAAAGGGCATTAATACTTTGATTAGTCTTCAGTTTTACTGAAACCTCACAAATTAGAAACAGAGTGTCCTAGATTCTGTAACTTGTCCAGTATTTATTTTCAACCTTCCTACCATGGGCGCTTCCATACTATAAGGCGCTGGAAGCCAGCAGTACATTTCTTAGAGTCCCTGAGGGCTGGAGCTCTTCAGGATTTAGGCCCTTAGAACACGGGCGTTGGAACTGAGTTAAGTGCAGAAAGAGGCAGGGCTGGAGGCCTCACCCCTGTGGGCCGGAGCTGGCGGAGGCCTCACTGCTCAACTCCAAGCAATTCCTGAACCCAGGTCCGACAGCGCTGAAGGGGGCGGCCCGGGAGTGGCACCCCCAGCTGGGGTAGTCCCCGGAGTCCAGTCAGCCCCCGCCCCTCACTGCACCTGTTCTAATACATCGCAGGCCAATAGATGCCTCTGAGCTTCGTTGAGTAGCGCGGCCTCTGCGTGTGCCCTGGACCTGTGCACCACCCACACCACGCGCCCGCGCAACTGCCATCCCCGGCTCCACCACTCAGCCCCGGGGCCTGGCACCCTACAGCCCTGTAATCAGGCTGAGGTTCGCCTGCCCAGTGACTTTAGGGCTCTATTCCTTGACTTTACTGCCCCCCAACTTGAACTGAAATTCCACTTTTAAAAATCCATTTCCTGGCCGGCGTCGTGGCGCACTCCTGTAATCCCAACAATTGGGCGGCTGAGGCAGGTGGATCGTTGCAAGTTCGAGACCAGCCTGGGCTACAAAGTGAGCCCAAGGCCAACCTGAGCTAAATAGTGAGACCTTGTCTCAAAAAAAAAAAAAGTTAATTTCTTCAAAACTAGTTTCCTTTCCTCCAACTTCCTAAGTACATGGCAGCCCTGACGCACTGCCACTCATTACATTCCTTCGTTGACAGGAGACTCCTCTGTCCCCTCGCTAAGGCTGCGAATGCAAGGGAAGGGACCTGAGAAGCTGCGGTGGGGCAGATACTGGTTGGCGAGTCCAGGGAGCTGCAGATGAAGTAAGAATAGCGGAAAAGGCACAGCTCTCCAAGCTGCCACTGGCGACTTCCGCGTGAGTGTGCTGCAGGGCTCTGTGAGTTACTACTGATAAGGTAGCTTGGGGGATTGGGGAACTTTGGAGTAAAGAGCGATAATGTTTGGGAAACCCACATATATGAGGTCTTGGCTGGAACTGGAAGCGTCTGTTGCCAAGGGCACCGGAGCTTAGCGTACAGAGGCACAGGAGGACAGTTTGTCTGAAGGTGGGCCCTGCGACTCCCTGTTAAGTATTAAGCCACTGAATAGAACCAGAACTGGCGCTAAGTAAAGCCAGAGTGGGATAGGAAGCTTGGGGGCTCACAAGGGGACTTTCCTTTCCCAATCAAGGCAAGGCTGGTGGAAGTCCTCTTCTGGCTAACCCAGGAAGGATTTGGAGGGATGGTATAATTTTTTTTTTTCTTTTTGCCAGTCATGCACTAAATATTTTTAGACTATGAGTGGAATGATTTTAAAAAGCTATTTAGAGACAAGGAAAATGACTGCCTGGTCAGCAGGATCCTGGACTTTTGATGAGAGACTGCTGGGACTGTAGCACTACAATTATTTTACAGTTGCAAAGAACAAGTTTATGCACAAAGCCCTTCTTCAGTCTTTCCTAAGAGACTTAGAAACAGGTTCACAGCTCTCTAATTTTAATCGCTCCAACATCTTTGTGAGGTGCGTAAGAAAGAATATTCTTGCACATTTTTTTTAGCAGTCATAAAATCTCATGACAAGTGTTTTCCAAAGAAAGCACGTTGGGGCCAAAGTGTGAAGCCAGCCAGAGCAGTCTGTCTTCTGAGAGCAAAGTTGTTGCTTTTCTTCTTTTTTGCTTCTTCTCCGATTGGTGGCCTCCAATGCAGTAATGCAGGGCACTGCGCAGACCTATTATGCGTCTGTAGGAGCATTAACCATGAAGGCTTTCCCGTGGTTTGGACAGTAGACAGTGCACGGAGTTGCATTCTTGGCTAGGCAGTTAGAACGGCTTCTGAGTTGCTGAAAATCTCAGATACACAAACCTACATGCCTATGAAACCTTAGGCGTGGTCTTTGGTTGAGCTGCTCAAAAGGGCTTTTCTGAAATGTGAACTGCTAATAAAAGGCAGAATTTCTTTGGGGAAAAAAAAAACACTGCTAATCATTATCTTCATACCTCCTATTGTCTGAGGAAACAAATAATTCTGTTGATCCACCCAACTAAGTTTTACCCCTGTCAGTAACAAAGGCTTAATTTCTAACAATGATAATGAAGAATAGACAAATATAGGCAATTTACACTGGATTGTTAAAGTCTGACAGATAATGGGACTTTTCCCTTTTGTTTAAAGTGGAATTTGAAATAGACTACTACTCAGAAATAGCTGTATTTCATTAAAGCATGGGGTTGACAAAATGAAGGCCTTTCTATTAAAGAGAATGCCTCTATTTTAAAGCAGTCTTATTGCGGCAGGTTGTAGATTTAGTTTTGATTTTTGTTTTTTACTGATGAATTCTTAAGGTATCTCCTTTTCATATTTAATTGTTAAAATAACTTTGGGACTGAAGGTCCTTTGCAAATTCAATACACTTTTACTTTTAAACAAGAATTAGGTAAATTAAAGGATTCAACTGATCATATATAGGGCCCAGTCCCCATCAGATTCCCATTTATGCTGAAATTAAATGCTGAAAACTGACAATCTGGTTGGAAACAATTTTTGTTATTGTGCACAAAACTTAGTAAGGCTCTAACCAAATGTGCTATATACACGAAATCAAGATTCCTTTAAAGTTTCATCAGTGTAGATTTTAAGGACTTTGAGAAGACACTTAGGATACTGCAGCATTGCTATGCAGTTATTCTTGATATATCAGTTTTGCTCAGCAAGTGTGAGAGTTTGCGATGAAATAATTATGCTATATCATCATATAATTTTGCTAGAAACAGTTGGACAATGCCCATTCTTTCATTAACCTGCTATGTTCAAATCTTACAAATTTCTGAGAGAATGTTGCCTATTTTAAAAAGGAGGGGCGCTGTTTCAGTCTTAGGCAGTAAAGAAAAGTAGGGAAAGGCCTAGAAAAGGATTTTTAAAAGCACATTCAGAATTTTACTTTCAGAAGATCTAGAATCCAGCTTTTAAAAAAGCAACATGTCTGATATTTTGTGTTTTGCAGCCTGACATGATTTTTATTTTGAAAGCGGCAAGAAAGGGCTTTCGGAGGAACACCATGCATTCCTAGGGTCCATGAAGGTCGTAACAAGTTCCTATTTCAAATTATGCCACTGTCTACTGTTCCCAAACCATCAATGATTCTCTACTGCTTATTTCATAAAATCTAAACTCCTTGCTAGTTCTTTGCCAGATCTATTCAGGACTAACCTGCCTCCCTGACAGGGCCCCCTGTGCTCTTTTGAGGCAGGGAGAAGGACAACAGTAAATGTGTAGAGACGGCAAGCACAGAGCGTATCAGGGTACAGTGACTGAGGTGCCTGAAAACTGGGTCCATAAAAGCAAACTTTGGCCTCACAGTGGCTTTGAAATCTATTGCACGCATCTCCCTGAGCTCCCTTTTGTGCCACAGACGGCTATCAGCAAGAAGGGGACAATGAGTAATTCACATCCCCAGCCTGCATCTGCTGTGGGATTCAGGGCTGGTAAACAATCACCGCAGAAGCAGCTCACTGCTTTGGTACCTGTTCTGGCTGCAGCAACGGCAACAATGGGCATTTGTTTCCTGATTTTCACAAAGTTTGCCCACATTAAGGTAGAAATAAAAAGCTACAAAGACATTAAAATGAGTAAGATCTGCCGCTCTGAAAAACCTGGTCAGTGGTCTCACATTCAGCGGCTGGAGCAGCTAGTGCACACACTGCAGTGCTAGCGAGGTGCGGAACCATCTTCTTTGTTGTCCTGCCAAAGGTCGCCTTTCTTCTGGCCACCTTTGTGACAGGGAGTTATTTCTTTCTCTTTCTTTCCTAGCAACAGCAGCATTCTTTCAAAGCGTTTGTTTCCCTCTCTGAGCAAGGGCTCCTCCGTCACAGGGGCAGGTGCAGGAGGTACCGAGCTCTAGCCTCCTGCCCTCTCTGTGAGGAAGCTGCCTTCCCTAGGAAAATTCCTGGGGGAGGCATGGGGGCCACGTTCCTTCCTAAGCTGATGGACAAATTCACAGTCAAATGATGGTGGCAGGGAAGAGCTGGGAGGAAGGGCAGTGTGCCTCAAAGAGGAGCCAAGTGTGATGTGAGCACAGAAACCAGGATGGGAAAGGTAAAGGAGAAAAAAACCCAAACCACAGGGAAACCACAGATAGCAGAAAACAGGAAGAAAAGGACTCTTTTTCATAGTGCAGGCCAGAGGGGGAAGAGAACGGCCTGCTATTTAAATTGGATCGATGTGCTTTTCCAGAAATCTAGGAATCTTAGAGAGACTCCAGGCCTGTGGGGCCTAGGAAGAGGACTCTGGGCTGGAGGTGGCAGCAGCAGCACAGAGCTGCTTTGCGTCTCTCCTCTTCACTCCAGGGGAGACAGGAAGCCCAAACTCCAAACCGGTCAACCTGAAGGCAGGAGCGCAAACGGCAGCAAGAAAAAACAGACATCCTTTCTGATCTGTAGTAACAGCAATCACAAGCTACACGTGAAGGAGCAAGGAAAACAAGAAGCCAGCGCTCCTTCGCTCCGTCTGCGTTCTCTGTGCCTCCTGAGACCTGGCACGGAGGGGCGGAGAAGAGAGGGCTGCCAAGCGCACTCCTGGACCTCGGAACATTCAGACCTTTTGTTTCTTCCTGAGCCTTGTTAGTAACCTTACTTAAGAGGCTTGAGGGAGCGATACAAGGACACCTCTGCCCCAACATCATCGCTGTGGGGAACCACGAGCCAGGCCTCCATCAGTTTGGTACCGATCCCTGCATCTTGTTAAAATAAGGATTTGGGGGCTGAGACTCTGGGAGCTTTCAAAGCTACTGTCGGACAATTCCCTGGGGTGATTCTCATGCTCGCATGGGTTTGAGAGGCTTAGGCATTCTGATCTGAAAATAATATAGTTCTTCTGCTTTCCCTAGGGCTATAGCAGTAATGTGATGAGAAAGTAAAATGGCTTTTGACCTCAGGATTTTTAATCTATTCACAAGCTGAGCTGAAATGACAGAGCCCGGAGATTTTTGCCGTTGGGCATGCTGTGCCTCACTTTATCCTGCCAGTTCCCTGGTGATCCTTTCTGACCTTAAAAGGTTTTTGAAGCCCTTGACTTTGGGAAAGTTTAAATCAGGAATGTTTTTTACTTCAAAGCGGTTGGTGTGGGGGAGATTATTTCTGGCATGTGTCATAATGATAAGACAAGTGGGGTGCAGAATAGAGATGCTCCCTAGGTGGTCCTGTGAAACAGGCAACGTTTTGATCGTTCTTCACCTAAGCCCTTTTATCGTCATGAAATGTAGGCATGTCCCAGTGGGAGCTAATGCCAGTAAATAAACCTTTCTAACAATGCCTGAGATGTGTTTCCACAGTGCATCAGGTCAAGAGTGTGTGCATGTGCGTGCATGTGTACATGTGTGCCGTGTCTTTTATCAGAACAACACCCTGCCAGAGACACAGGGCCTAGGGTTGACCTCAGAACCACTGGCCACATCTGTTTTCATTGTGTCAGGCACTGTTTTCCCAGCCTTGATCTTTGACTTTAGTCCCCTTCCCCCTCCAACCACCCCCTCCAGTGACTTGTGTGACACTTTCCCTGTTTCCTCTCAACATCCTCTGGGGCAAAAAGGTACCAGCTTGGAGATATTACCTGTAAGCCAGTACTACAAGTTTGACTCTGATTCCTTTTTGGTTGAGGTGGATAAGCAACACAATCTACTGAAGGAAAAGAGGTGTCTTGCGTCTGACCTTGGCGGGAATTGGGGTGTGATGTCTGCTGTTTGTCAACAACACCTGAGACATGACTGAGACCCTCCGATACAAGGCACTGTGTAAGTGTGAGGTGACTGTGAGCCCCTTCCATCACTAGGCTTGAGAAACATCCCAGGAAGAGGAAGAGTGGAATAGTGTGCAAATGCTAGATCAACACCAAGAGCAGGCAGATCCTGTGGGGAGGTCGTGTGAAAGCAGCAGACAGGCTCCTAAACACACACACACACACACACACACACACACACACACACCAGGGCATTAGACACCCTCCGACGTTTTCCATCCCCCTATCTCAGAACCAGCTTTACTAGGTTGTGGAGTGATTTTAGGCAGGGATCCCAGCCTCAAATAGCAGGGCCTGTGTCTGCCATTCTATTATCACTTTGTTCTTGGAGATCTTTAAAGCTTTTGTCTTGGCGAGTTCTTCCTTGCACATGATGCTTCTGATGGGCCCATCAGTCATGTTCAGCTGGTGTCTTGACATTCAGCTCTGAGTCAGGAGGAAGAATTATTAACTGCCAATCTGCTAATGACAAATCCCATCCAGGATGTGGGTTGGGAGAGGCATTTAAGGGAACCTCAAAAGGGGGGTTAAGTCCATGAGTGGAAGAAGTAGGAGGAACTAAACTTTGCTTAGTTCGTCTTTCTATTAGATGCTGACTTGAGTTTATCCTTTCACATTTTCCAATGATAAAGGAATATTTGATATTTTTTAAATTTGAAATATGGTTTCCTTATGTTGTTCAGGCTGGCTTGAACACACTCCATAACCCAGGTTAGCCTTAAACTCCCCCTGTTGGTGGTCTTTTAATGGGAGTGACATAGCCTTTTTTGATGGACTTAACAGTTTTGCCTTAACTTAGTATTCTGCTCTTAAGAATTTATTGTGTCAAGCTAATTATAAATGCATAAAAGACTGATTCATTCTTTACTCTTTAATTCAACAATTATTTATGGAGTACATACTACATGCTAAAGCAATAGTAAACAAAGTCCCCCATCTCACAGAGTTTATATTCTAACTAGGGAAGATAGATGATAAAAAGCATCATGTTAGCAAATTTCACAGGCAATTTTTCAGTTCATAGTTTACTTGTCCTCTCTGTCTTTTCCCTCTAGGAATACTTTCTTTGGTTGATTTCTCAGGAACCACATTGTCTTAAGTTACTGCTTTTCTCTCTCAGTACCCTTTGTTGAATGATCTTCATTTCCCTGACTTTAAGTTAAATTACCCCCTCACATCTATATGCCAATGATCTAAGTGGTGATCAGTCCTCACCACTCCTGCGAGTTACAGTCTTTTAAATCCCACTGCCTACCTTGCATCTCCCCTTGGATGGCTAACAAGCTCCTCAAACTTAACGTAATCTTCGAAATCAAACTCTTGATTTTCTTCCCCAAGCTACTGTTTCATGGGACTTTCTCTTTTCATTTAATGTCATCTTTATTCTTCTTATTACTTAGTAAAAATCTTGGACTCATTCTTGACTTCTTTCTTTCATAATCTATGTTTGATCCATCACATTTAGCTTCAAAGAAGTCCATTACAGTATTGTTATAAAAATGAAAACTTGGAAATGATCTAATTGTTAGCAGTGGGAGAACGGTTATATTGTGGTACTGGGAACTATTAAAAATGCTGTTGTAAACCTGGTTTTATGGCACATGCTTGTAATCCTAGTGATGTAGTCAGGGATTGTACATAGAACAATTGGAATCAGGACATGGAGTTTATAATATTTTTATGGTGATCACCCAGAGTTTACACAATAAAATGCAGGAAATCTATCCACAACACCAAAGACATAGAATATTTAGTCAAGGGCCTGAATCCCACAGCAATGTCCCACATGAGTCCATATAAAGACCCAGAACTCATGACAGTGCCTCCCACGAGTCCAACTGGAGGTCTAGAGCCCACAAAAAGGACTCATGCCAGTCTCTTTTTATGGATCCATGCTGGGAAGGGCCAAAGGTCAGTGGTAGAAACTAGGAAGTCTATGCCAGTGGGGTGAGGGAGCTGTGCTAATAGGGTTCTACACTGGAGCCGAGAAGTCACACTCACAACAAACACCAGGGCTGTCCTGAAAAGCGCCACAGCCATCGTCAGCAACACGGAGGCCCCGAGCTCCTCCAACGACAAGCACAGTTGAGCACATGCCAGGAAGCCAGTGTGATGAGTTCATCCTGGAGACCAAGTGGCACATGTTTTCCTCTCCAGAGCCAGGAAGTGATGCTTGATGTGAGGACCAGAGCTTCTCCAGGAGAACGTAACAGCTCAAACAGCAACACGTAGGAGAACCCACAATGCCTCAACGTGCCTCAACACATTAACACATCAACGCCCAGCTTCTCCTTCTCCATGTCTCTATTTATGCTGGCAACTTTCCTCAGGTGAAACATCTATGCTCAGTAGCATGGAGATTCAATTCTGCTGGCGTTAAGTTGACCACCAGTTTTTAATCCATAACACCCAGCATTCCTGAGAGTCTGAGGCAGTAGAATTACAAATTCAAAGCTTGCCTGGTAAACTTAGTGAGCTCCTGTGTTAAAATTTAAATAAATAAGTAAATAAATAAATAAATAAAGCTGGAGATGTACCTCAGTGCAAAGACCTTGGGTTCAATCTCTAGTACTGCCAAAAAATAAAAAGTTGTAATCACTAAGTATTGGGAAAAAAATTAAAACCACTGTGAAATGTTACCTCTTATTCACAGGGATGGCTATTATCAAAAAGACAAGCGATAACAAGCGTTGATAACAACTGTTAGGGCACAAGGGTGTGGGAACCCAAGGACATCATTAGTTGGAATGCAAATTGGTACATTCACTCTGAAATAATAGGCTGGAGGCTTCTAAAGAAATTAAAATAAAACTGCCATATAACCAGCAATTTTTCTTCTGGACATATACTCAAGTGTGTTCATTGCAGTATTTTTTGCAATAGCCAACAAATAGAGATGTCAGTAAATCAATGGATAAAGAAAATGTGGCATATTTATAAAGTGGAATGTTACTAGCCTTTAAAAGTGGGAGATCCTGCCATTTCCCACAAAACAGAGGAATCTGGAAGACATTATGCTAAATGAAACAAGTCAGACACAGATAGAAAAATATTACATGATCTCACTTATAAAAAAGCTCAAATACACAGTGATACAGAATAAAATAGTGGTTATTTCTGGTGGAGAAAGAGAAAGAAAGGCAATGGGGAGATATGAGTCAAAAGATAAAAAATAGCAGGCATGTGGGATGATCTAATGTCTAAAGCAAGGAGAAATTTAATAAGATTACATTGTGTTAGATATTTTTATTAAATAAGTATGGTACTCCTTCCTTACCTGGGTTTTGATTTCTGCAGTTTCAGTTACCTGAAGTCAGCTTCAACCCAAAAATATTAAATGGAAAATTCCAGAGATAAACAGTTCCTAAACTTTGAATTTCATGCTATTTTGGTAGTATGATGAAATCTTGTGCATTTTACTTGGGGTGGGAATTATCTCTTTGTACAGTGTATCCGCATGGTATATGTTGCCTGCCCATTAACCACTCAGCAGCTGTCTCAGTCATCATGGTGTCTCAGTGATTATATGGTACTATCCACAGTTTTAAACATCCAGCAGGAGACATGGAATATATTCCCTGTAGATGGGGTGGGACTATTTAATTTTGATTAGTCTTGTCTCATGCCAACCAGGAACTATGTGAGATGATAGACATATTAATCTGCTTCACTACAGTAACCATTGGACTACCTAAATCCCATAACATCATGTTGTAATGTCTTAATATAAATAGTAAAATGATGTAGTCAATAGGTTATTATTTAATGATTTTTATTATGGGTAATTCCAAACATGTTTAATAATAGACAGCTGTGAATTCATCACCCAACTATAACAACGATCAACTCACAGCCATTCTTGCTCCATTTATAGCCCTGCTTCCCTCCCACCTCTCCACGGGATGATTTCCAGTGCTGAAGATCGAATCCAGAGTCTCAAGCGTGCTAGGCAAGCATTGTGCTACTGAGCTATATCCCCAGGCTGTCCTTCAGGGTTATTTTAAAGCACATCTCAGACATCATATTTATTAATATGTCAACTATATACCATATTTTACAAAAGCAGATTAGAAAGAAATAAAAAATTTTAAAAAAAGAAATATGTATAATATGATTTCATTGTGGTAAACAATACATGCATAAGGGAAAGTCTGACAAGATAGTTATCTCTGAATCATGGTATTATGAATGACTGTGGATCTCTCCCTTTGCTTTGTATATTTCCCACAGTAAACATGCATTACATGGAGAAAAGATGGTGGTGGGTAGGAGAAGATGACACTCCTCTTGTAAATGTACTTACTTACTCTGGGCATTTTACATGGTAGAACAGAAATAACCACTTAACAGAGGTGGGGATCCTTTCTGTCAACCTCTGTCTTCTCCTTGAACATTCCATCATGAAAAATGGCCATCTCAGTATCTATCATTGCAGCATAGCTTCTCAATCAGGGCTGGATCGTTCTTTATCGTGGAAGCCTATCCTTTGCATGGGAAGATACATAACTAGCATCCCTTGCTTCTACCCACCAATGCCAGTAACATCTTTTGTTTGGCTGCAACAACCAAAAATGTCCTCAGACATTGCCAAATGTTCCGAGAGGCAGAACATCCATAGTATGCAAGTTGAGATGCATGATGTCTGGGAGGGCAACAGGACAATGTCCTATTTCATTCACTTTGGGGGCTGAAACCTCAAGGAGGATGCAATTTGTGATCTGATGAAAACTGCTATTGTGGTTTACTGACCTGCATGTTTAATTAACCAACCTATGACACAGCAGTTAATGATTATCTGCATTCTTTAGACATATCCAGAAATGGCCAAGATAAGTTCAACTCTGTGAGAAAAGCAAAGGTCATGAATGAAAGATTGCTTGTCAGCTCTGACAATGATTGGTTCGATTTGCCTCTTCAGCTTACCAACAGATCCATTTCACTATTCATCACCCAGACACAGGGATATATTGTGTGGAAGTTAAAAATGGAAGATTTCTTCTTAGAGAATGAATACATATATATAAATAGGTCTTTTTGATCAGTAATAAACACACAGACATAGTTGCAAAAGATAGAGGAAAGGGCATTTAAATATTGCATTAAATTTGGAGCTTTTTTCCTATTGAAAAAATCTGGGAAAACTATGGAAATGAGATAAGGGAAAATCTGAGGTCATCTTGGCCATTCTCTTGAGAGCCACACTGTTCTGTATGCATGCCCTACTGCCACCCTGGCCTCCACCCCCAGGACGGTCTTCTCAATGCCCCCATTTTAATCAGACAAGATATTCTTCATGTTTCCTCTGCAGAATGACAGTCAATAGAGGAGCAGAGGGTGTACATTAGCACTACTGCAATCTTGGAAGGATTACTTTACTTAGTGACACTGTGTTGATTGCATGGAAAATAAAACTAGCAAAATCTACATCAGAAGTTACTGATTCAGGTTTATCAAGCACTGCACAAATTGTGTCTTAAGTTGTATTGCATAATCAAACAATAGAATGCATTTATGGAGTTTTGAGTCTTAATGGTTATTTTATTGAAATTGTTGGGTACTCCTAATTTTAGAGAATACCGTGTAATATATTTATAAATCCCTATATACTTGTTTATGTTTTCCCTCCTCAAAAAATTCTTTTTAGGCCTGAATTACCTCAGTGGCACAAGCGCTTGCCTGCATTTCTAATGGAAGGGAATGCAAGGTCGTGAGTTCAATCTCTGGTACCAAAAACAAAAAAAACTTCTTTTTACAACAGTATCTGGGATTTTCTTTAACGGTAGATAATTTTTAAAAATTACTATCAATTGAATATCTTTTGTGGGCCAGGTATTATTTAGGTACTAACACATAATAGTTACACAATATTTGTAATTCGTCGTGCATGTATTTCCCCTCAGGAAAACTGAAGCTCAGAAGAGTTGGACACTTGTCTAAATTCTCACATGGCTGAATGGCGGAGTCCTGAGTCGAACTCAGGTCAGATAAATTATCACGGGATGTGAGACTGCCTCTTACAGTTTGTGTGAAGAAAGATGTCCTTTTCTGGATTCTTCAAAACAGATACCACCTGCAATTTCTTGGGGGTAGGAGCGGGGGTGGGAAGGTGTGTGTAAAAAATAAAAATAAAAAAGTCAATCATAATGAAATGTTGAGGATCCCGAGGTCCTAATGTGGCCAGGGAACAGACTAGATCGGGTTGAGAAGTTTTGTTAGGGATACAGAAAGAGTATAAGTGCTTTGTTCAGTGACAAAGAATAAAGTGGGTCTTTCTTAAGCAAGGAAAGGAGGATTTCAGAAAGGCCAGCTCCCCATGAAAAAGCCTCAAAATCCAAACGGAGTGGGGCGGGGCTCGACATATCCAGGCTCAGGGGAAAAGAGGAGAAGTAAGCAGGGGCTGCTTCGCAGAGAAGCGTGAAAAATGCAAACAGAAGGCACCTGGCTATAGCTTTAAAGAACAAAAAGAACCCAAACCTAAACCTGAAACGCAAACCCACCCCCAAGACGGTGGTGGGAAGGAACTGTACCCACAGCTGAGAAGGGAACGGACACTGCACTTTGAGGTGTGAGCGTTCAGTGTGACTAATTAAGGTCAAGGTGAGGATGGAAATACCAGCTGGGGAGCATTTCGCCCAGAGATAAATTCGTCCCTCTGTATCTCTCCGAGACAGCAGGGAGGTGTGCGTTTGGAGCTAAATTAATTTGATTTACATCATGCCATGGTAACTTCTGTTCTCTCTCCCTGCTGTCAGATGTCTCCGCCGGCTTTTTCTCTTTCCTTC